>CAOLHI010002547.1:0-247540 GCA_948474755.1 Ctenosaura bakeri | reverse complement strand
ATGCACAAACTCATACATGTCCTGAGTCTACTTGCCTGTAACAAATTCTTTGACCTTAGCTGTTACACATCTCAAACAAATTGGACTCAATATCCACATGAAGCTATCTAAAGAGTAATTCTATCGAACACTTAAGAATATCAGCAAACCAAATGAGTGCCTTGGGGAATAGTAAATCCTATGGCAGAGCTTCATCAGCTGTCACTTCTGGTGCTAGAGAATGCTGGATTCAGACAAGCATTTGCAGGGGCAGGGGGCTAAACAATCTGAGTTGTTGGGGTTGTTAAGAAGAGAAAGTATGGAAAGAGAGAACAAGAGAGGTTCCAAGATTATGCAGGGAGGGGGGAAACATTCTCTAAGCTTTGCACAAAGGCACATACATATACATAGCAAAGAAAGAGGGAATGGGCAAGGGGAAATCATAAATTAATGGTCGTAATTGGGAAAGGACCTGGGCATGACTTGGAGACCATTGTAATTCTTCCAGCACAAAGAGGATAGACTAGCCCAGATCCAGTGAGCTAGACCAGGACTTTCAGAAAGGAAATCAGGTAATGAGATTCTCTGGTAGCCTCAGATTCAGTTATGAGAGCTGTGCACTGGGTTTACTGGTTTGGGGAAAAGCTTTCCTAGGCAATAACTCCCCCCCCGTCTCTCTCTCTGCAGCCCCTTACAGGCTATAGGTTTTTTAAATGGCTAATTAACCAGAGTAGTTCCAAAAACAAGGAAAGAAAGAAAAATCAGGTTAAAAACAAGCTGATTTTGAAACACAATTTTTCTTTAGTAAAAGACAGAAAAACAAAGCAGAAGAACCCGACAGAACAGTCTGTGCTCATTACAAGCTGTTTCTCAAAAGAAAAGAGGGAGAGAATGGCATAGGTGCTAAAAAACACTATACCTGACCAAACTAAGGGGGATAAATGTGTGCAGCCAAGCTCAAGGGACAGCAGACTGAGACATACACATGGATACTCTCACATTCCAATGGGAGGAAGAGTCTAGTTGGCTGGGTGGCTGAAGATCACAGCTGAAGTTTCTTCTCTTGGAGTGTTCTCTGTGATTCTTCCAGGCTTTTTTCTAGTCTGTCTCTATCAAGTCTCTCTTGTGGCATTCTACTAGGTCTTTCTTTTCAGCCTTTTTCCATCTGAAGTGCAGGTCTCCAGGTCTGTGTCTGCAAGCAGGTTCTTTTCTTTTCTTAGAGGAAGCAGCAGCCTCTCAAAGTTTTTCTGTGTCTGTATTTAACCCTTTCCTAACTTAAGGGATATCACGTGGATTCAAGGGGATGTCTTCTGGGAGGTGCTAACATAACCTTAATATTATTCTCTGGAGGTTCAAAAGTTTAGATTGGAATATGATCTCTGCTCATTACCCTCTGGGTACTGGTAATGACTTTTAAGTAATTTGAGGAGGAGATACAAACAATAGATTCTGTACATACATGACAAAGCCAATCCGATAGAGCCATTTGCTCTCTTTCAAATCTGGATGGGATTTCCCAACGTCTCAGGACAATGCACATTACCGTATAATAGGAGTTATATGAGTCTCAACCTGTTTTGCAGGACTTCCGTGCAGTGGAAGTGAACAAGTCACTTAAGTACTGATTGTTCTCCCAAACATACCAAGGAACCATTTTTTGTTAGCAGAAGGGAGGGGGATTTTTGGTGGAAAAGTTCCAGATTGTATTTTAAAATGTGGTCTGACTGCTCAAAGATGGACATAGGGTCCAGGCAATTGCGTATTGCCCTACCCTGCAAGTGTGGAGACTATGGCAAGAAAAAACTCCCTTCCTAATGATTAAAGTCTACTTGCAAGTGATATTTATCAAGCATAACTCATAACAATTGTAGAAGGTTCTGGAATGCCTTGCAGGCCAAAAAAAAAAAAAAAAGTAGCAAGAAAACTTTAATCCTGGGAATGCCTCCTTGTCAAAGATGGTTGCTTCACCAGAAGAATAAATTCCTTGTATCTGTGCTAATTTGTTCTGTAACTTAAGCCAGAGAAAAGATCCTTCCGTTTAGGCTGGTCATCTGTAAGAAAGGAATCTCAAATATGAAAGGTGTCCTCCTGGCTTTCCCAGTAAATATTACCAGTTACTTGGCTTAATACAAGACAGTAATGTTTCAAAAAGATATCCAGTTAAGAAAGACATTATGGAATATTTGACCTAAAATGAGAGAGAGAGAGAGAGCGCTTATTACTGCCTTCTGATTAAAGAGAGAAGTTTTAAACTGACCATCTTTCCCCTCTGGGGCTCAATGGACAGGAGCTGTCAATGTCAACTCCTGTCCATAATGCATTGTTTGCCAACTGCAGGATGTCCTTGTGAGAAATAAAGAGTTCATTACCTGGGAGTATTTGAGTATTTGACCTGAGCAGGGCTATTGATAACCAGAAGTCTTGAAGGTATCTCACTGATAGAGTTGCCTTAAATTGAAGCCAGCTTGATGGCAAGTAACAACAATAATTTGTTTAATATCCAAAAATGTAATCAGTATTCCTGATACCATGGATTTGACTTCAGAAGCCCTCTCAGTTCATTCTTGTCCATCTTGATTAGACAGTCAGGAAGTTTTATGTAGACCATACATATGTGTGTGTGTGTGTGTGTGTGTTATTGTTGTGTGCCTTCAAGTCATTTCAGACATATGGTAACCCTAAGGCAAACTTATCATAAGGTATTCTGAGGACTGTGTGACACATCCAAGGTCATCCAGTGGACTTCCATGGTCAAGCAGGAAATCAAACCCTGGTATCCAGGGTCGTAGTTCAACATTCAGATCACTACACTGGCTCTCTACACAGATATATTCTGACAGGGCTGTTTTACAAATACAGTCATCTTGGCAACATAGGAAAAGTTTGCTCAGTGCAACTGTGGAGGTCCCAACAACAACACCATCTTAAAGTACCGTAAGTATTTATGATTAAAGCAAGGGTTACGAAGTACCAGAACAGATAGTGGCAAATGAAAAACACCTCACAGATTACCAAAATGTCAGTCTTGTGATTGTTTAGCTTTACATTAGCCATGCACATTTTCTCGACATCTCACAAGAGGTGGAAAACCCTATTTTATTAATTCTCACACTCCACTCTATCTGTGCTGCTTAGTTGTGCTTGTAATTAGGGTCATCTTTTCAGCCGTGATAGCTCAACCCATTAACGCACAATTTGGAAAAAAAAAAAAAGATAATTAAAAATATTGGAGGGAATATGAGCCCACCATTTGAGAGGCTGCTTAGAAGTGTTGCGCTAACAACTGTCCATTTTTAAAAATTATTATTTCAGTAGCATTAGTGACTTGGTTTTTATAATAATTTATCTTGTTGCTTGGTACTGGAACTGAGCACAAACAGCCCCTTGCAATTCTCCTCTGTCTTTACAGGCAAAAAAGCTAGGAGGGAATCATTTTACCAGATTTCTTTGGGAGGAGAAGAAATTCTCCAAGAATATCACAGTGAAAGAGTTTGCACTTATCAAGAACAGTAACAGAACATCCTCCCTTTCCCTTCTTTGGTTATTTGGTTAATTTGGTTGTTTGTTTTCTGCCACTGAAAGCAACAGCAGGAGAAATTGCTTTGGTGTCCTAATCACCATTTTGTATGCAGTGATATCTCTAGCTTCAATGGCACCTAGGGCAAGTGTGGAAGTTGCATCCCTAGGTGCTGCTTCTCCTGAAACTGCTGCCCTGATCAAGGATAACCCTGGTGATGGCAGCAGTGGCAGTGGACAAAGGTGGAGGGGCTGTCTCTCCCACCTCTGCTGCTGCTGCCCCAGACTGAGGAGAACCCCGGCAAGGGTGGCAATGGGCCAAGCCCAGGTGAAGGGGCTGCTTCTCCTGTAGCCACTGCTGCCCTGGGCTGAGAATGACCCTAGCAAAGGCAGCGGCGATGATGGTAGGGAACACTGCTGCTTTCAGGGTGCACTGCCAGGCCAGGTGTCTTGGGCTGGAGAGCACAGCCCTTTTTGTGCCCCCCCGGCCTTGACACCCAGGGCATACACCACTCTTGCCCTACCCTAGATACACCTCTGTCTGTATGCCCTGACTTAGCACACGTTAGGACAAGTGCAACCCTTCCTGGTGTTGTTGGACTGCAGTTCCCTTCAGCCTGAGCCAACGTAGTCAGTGGCAAGGAATAGTGGGAGTTGCAGTCCAATATTGTCTAAAAGGCTGCCTTTTGGCCATTTTTGTTTTAAGGCAAAGGTCAGGTAGGGTTGCCACAAATAAGTAAAGAATCTTCTGAGAAAATGTGGCAGAGTGGTACACAACAAAAATCTCAGAAATACATCAATTTTTGCACCAAAATATTGATTTTGAGCAACAAAAAAAAGTGGGAAAATTACACAGGGTGCTTCTGTTGAGGAATCCAAGTGTTTGCATAAATGGCTTAAATTTTTCAAAACTAGTACAACTTTATACAAGTTGCATAAATATACAGATCTCTGCACAGTTAAAAAAAAAAGTGTAAATTTCCTGCTTGTGTTTTTTGTGCAAAAAACAATGGCTAGCATTGTGGTTATGGATTTATGATTTAGAGTAACAGATAGGTAACTGCTCTGTATTCAGTAAGACTACATAGCCTTACTGTTAAGACTACATAAATGAGCTCCCAAGTTCACCTTAACTACCAGCAGCCACATTGGAAGGAAGTCTGTTCAGATGCCAATCAGGGTACAAGAAAGGCAACATTTCCAGTCTTCTCTAACCAGCAAGCAAGGCTGTGACAATCAGAAACTGGACCCTACCATAATTCCTCATTGCAGCCTTACTTGCTGATTGGAAGGGTGTTACCCTGTTTACTGGGGGTCCCGGGAGGGACACCTAAATAACTTTACAATTACACAAGATGGGGAAATTAGTCAAGAGAACTGGTTGGCACTACGAGAGGCAGGGTAATGCAGCAGGATCTTGTAACCCAATGTTTATGGGATCAGGCCAAGTCAAGAAGCAAACTGTGTTGGAAATAATGAATGATCTTTATTAAATACAGGCACACAATGTAAGCAACACATGAATACAGATAACTAAGGAAAGTAAAGGTGTGAGTATGATAGCGGGATTTTCAGAGGGATAGTTGATTCGGGTGATACAAAACCTATTCCTGAAGCCTGGAAAGAAGATAAAGAGCGATGCTGGGGTTCGATGTATCTCAGCATGTGGAGCTGAGGGGAAGCTCACCAAGCAAAGCGGTAGCAAGGCCGTCTGGAACTCGGGAACGATTTGAGGATGGTCTCAGAATCAGGGGTTTTTATAGGGAGAAATATGACCGCAGGCTATGCCTTGCTTAGTGAGAACAATGTGTTTTAGGAGCGGGACAAAGCTTTGGAAAGGTCAGAATTTAGCATGATTGAGTCAGAGCCGAATTAACAATAGTATAGCCAGTATGCAAATGCTCAGTGCTTGGCAGTTGAGTATTCAGCTTGCTGAGTTGCCTGCCCGGGGCAGGGAGTTCTTTGTAAACAGCGTGCATACATAATGAGGGTGTTTGTGGAGAGGTCACCTAAAGCAAATATCTGGCTATTTCTGGCCTGCCTGGGTGGAGAATGGAATGTTCAGCAATTAGTGGCCGAGCCTAGTTCTGTGCTCGTCCAGGGGCCTCACAAACACATGGAGAGGGGTGGTGGAAGAGAGCTAAATTAGTGTTATCAAAACGATATCTAGGGATTTCTCCAAGGAGGTCTAAACTGCAGTAACAAGGGACTGGAAACATCATCCTTTTAGTGACCCAATTGACAGTTGAACACACCTTCTGGCTCTTAAGATGGGCTGAGGGGGCTGGGCCAGGAGATCTAACTTAGGCCATCTCTGCACTAGACTGTTATAGTGCTATTATTCCACTTTCAACATCCTATGGAATCCTGGGGTCTGCAGTTTAGGGAGGGGCCTTCAGTATAGTCCATGAGATTTTGTGAGTTACTGTCTGAGTTGTTAAGAGCTTCATTTTTATTTCCTCGGATTCTGTGCATATAAATTTCATTGAATGGCCCAAATTGCTTGCATTTGAATTTGCATTTGGAGAGTCACTCCGTTCTTTCAACTCTTAATTTTAGAAACCTTTATCATGCCCTTGCTCAGTCAATTTTATTTGTTAGCTAAATAACTTGAAGGTAATTAATTATCCTCATTTGATTATCATTTTCTTTGCTTTCTCCTTTTCTGTTGTGAGCTGAACAGAACTGCACTTTCTCTAATGTTCTGCAGAAATGTAAAATTGCCTACAGGTTGGGCAAAGTTTGCCTATATTAAGGTTTATGGGAGACTTGCCATTTTATTGTGTTTTATTTATCAAAAGATGTTTAAACTGCCTTTTGGGGCATGTTGCCCTTACAAGGCTGTGCACAGAAAATTCCATAGCAAGGCCCTCTGTAACACCATCATTTCAAAAACCCACGTTATACCCTCTTAAAATGAACTGTAACAATTGATCGAAGTGCTGGAGTGAATGGAATATGAAGTAAAGATAGTTTGAAAAGAATTCTCTGACAAATCAACAGTGATGGGTCACCCCATATCCCACAAGTGTGGAACACTGAATGTCCTTGACTTTATGCAATTATTACTATCTTTAACCATTTTTCCTTCAGGAACAACTGCTGGGCTCTTTCTATCACCAGAGAAAACATCACCAAATGTTTCCCTCCATTAGATCTTTCCTCCAGTCCTCACTCTTGGCCTCATATGTGTATAAAGAATTGCTGCTGCTATTTGAAATTAAGTCAGTTTGGATTTATGGTGACACTATGAATGAAGGAACCTTGATAAATACCTTAAAGGCACCAGATACTGACTGAACCTGGAAGTTAAGCAAGGTCAACCCTAGTAAGTGCTTGGATGGGAGACTGCCAATGAATACAAGGTGCTGTAGGCTATATTTCAGAGGAAGGAACTGGCAAAATATCTTGCCTAAGAAAACCCTATGAAATTCATGACGTTGCCATAAGTCAACAGGCACACTGAAGGCATGTATACACATATGAATGAAGGATCTCTGAGAGCCCCGGTCATTAACTGTCTTGTTCAGGTCTTGCAAACTCAAATCTGTGGCTTCCTCAATTGAATAATTACATATACAATATGATTTTAATCTTTCCTACTGCTATCAACATTTCTCAGCATTATCATCATTTCTAAACAAATAAACAGTATTGTATGTAAAGCATACAATACTTGTTGAAGATGCAGTATTGTTAATTGTTCCTTAACACATATATTTTGGAGCTGTCCCATAGTAGCTACATTTCAGGAGGAAGTGATCACATTAGTAAATTAGAGTAGAATTTGGTATTGGAAATTTTCTTGATATTCAGAGATGTACTTGTTCTTTTGAATTATTTATCCGCCTCTTGGAAATTAACAAATGCCAACAGAAGCAGGTTTTTCATGTCCTTTTGATTGCTATAAGATTGATACTTTGTTACTGGAAAGATAATTTTCCTCCACCTGTAATCCAATGGATGGACCTAAAAATGCTTGCAAGGTCTATAAATGAAATTTACAAATGGATTTATGTTGGAGTATTTTGTCAGCTTTCATAGAAATTAATATAGTTATTTTAATTTCTTTTGTGTTTTCATTTTCCTGCTTTTGTTATGCTGGAACACTACTGTGTGTAACTGAGAACCCTTTTGAACATACATACATACATACATACATACATACATACATACATATACATTTACATGTATAAAACTAGTGTACATCCCCAGCATTGCCTGGGATTTTGTTTTCTCATAGGTAATACTTGTTACAAAGATTTTTGATCCTGTGTCTCTAATTCCCCAAATTGTGTTGTCCAGTATCTGTAACTTTTCCCCATATTCCCCAATCCATCTGTATTCAGCAATATTAACATACAGAGATTGGGTTCCTGAGAGAATACACTGCCCTCCTCCTTGCTGCTAGGCCTCTTCTTCATAGGAACTAGCCTTTAGAGGGGCCTTTAGAATTCTCTGGCTGAGAATTCTGAAGGCCTCTCCATAAACTGCAAACCCCAGGATTTCATAGAATCTTCTTAGACAGCCAATCGTATGAGGTCTTCTCATCTGATACAGAAAAACAAATAAATTTTGACTTTTATATATTTGTAGATATATTTTTTTAAAAAAAAACACACTATATTGTACATCAAGCACACAGTACACATTATAAAGTATACAGTATTAAGTATACTGCATGTATGATACAGAGTATAAAATATATAGTATATGGGATATTAGGTATGCAGTTTATGATATAGTACATAAAATACACTGTATATAAGAAATGAGAGCCAGAGTGGTGTAGTGGTTTCAACACTGGACTATGAACCTGGAGATCAGGGTTCGGTTCCCCACTGAGCCATGGAAACTCGCTGGGTGACCTTGGACACATTGTACTCTCAGCCCCCAGAAAACCCCAGATAGACCCACCTTAGGCTTGCCATATGTTGGAAACAACTTGAAGGTACATGGCAACAACAAATGCAATGAATACTGAATTACAGATTGTCAGGGTAGCACGAGGTAGCTCCTCAGAGCATGTGCAGAGTGTTGACAGGGCAGCGACACCCAGCTGCAACCAAGCGACTCCAGGCAAGACAAAAACAGTTGCAGAGACTCATAAAAATAAGTTCAGGGCTATTTGTTTAGTTAAGCACACGGAGGTTAAAGTTAGGGCTTCTGGAAGTATGCCGAGAAGTAATAAGTGAGACAATAAATCAGTGTACAAACCAGCAGCATGTCTAGATGCAGTCCATAAATCAGTCAGCAGAGTGGCATGACCACCAGGGGTTGACCTGAATGGTAAAATACAGTGCCATACCCCAGACCCTGTGGGGTGATCCAATCACATTTACTGCAGGCAACCTTCTCATGTTGACTAGGCAAGACTTTCTGAGGCCAGTCAAAACATTCTTGCAGCTGCACTCAAGGTCACCTCATTCCTGCCATCCATGTAGAAAAACTTTTTCTGCCACACCACATTCACACTGAATGCTTTGACACAGATTTCTATATAAATAAACTGAAGTTTTTGTCTGTTTTACCGTGTCACGTGAAAATGACTGGATGAATTTTTGCCAGAGGATATGTTCAGAATGGCCTGACAAGTATCTGTGACATACATGAAATCAGTTGGGAGGAATTTAAAAAAAAAAAAATCATACGGAGAAAGTATGGAATATCATTAGTACAGTTTTGACAAGTTTTGCCCTAACTATATGAATAACATTATAGTCCCTTTGTCACTGCATTACACATTTGTTACAATCATTTCCTACACTCCCCGCCAATCTCTCCTTCATTCCTCAAACTCCCATTCCTATTTGCCATATTAACATTTAGTAGTAGTAGTAGTAGTAGTAGTGGTGGTGGTAGTATTCAAACTTCAAAAACACCAAAGGGGCCACGATGTTACTATGGTCCAGGTCTACCCTGTGAAAGCACTAGATATCTCTTTTTGATATCAAATCATTTGACCTTTCTCTGCCACCCCACTCCACGTGTTTGCGAGGCCACCGGACAGGCACGTACACAGGTGCGGCCGGTAAGTGCTGGGCATTCCAACTCCCACTTAGGCAGGCAGATTAACGCCACTCTGTTGCTTCAGAGACCTCTCTTGCAGACACACCTTGCTTAAGCGTGACTCTATACAAAGACGTTCGGCCTCAAGCCGACGCCCTAACAATGCCAAGCCATTTGCATACTGGCTACACTATTGTCAAACCTGCGCTAAGCTGATCATGTAAAACTTGACCTTTCCCAAACTTGTCCCGCTCCAGACTCTCATTGTTCTCACTGAGTATGGCATGGCCTGTAGGCACAATCCACCCTATAAAAACTCCCCAATTCCAAAACCACCTCGGATTGCTCCTGAGTTCCATCCAGCCTTGCTGTCGTTTTGTCCAGAGAGCTCCCCTCGGCCTCTATGCTGAGTTTCTTCCTGCTTCTTCAGGACTACGAGAACAGGTGTCGTATCACCCATTTGCCCCGAAAACTCTTATTTCTAATTCTTAGTTAGCTGCATGCTTGCATTGTCTTATTTGTCGTTTGTCTCGTAATAAAGATATCATTTTTACTATTTTTAAACCTGTCTGACGACTCTTCTGATCTGACCCCGTAGATACTGGGTTACAAGATCCTGCTAAGTTACCCTGCCTCTCGCTAGCTTAAGACAGTGCTCCAGTTGATTTCCCCATCTTGTGTTTTTATTTGGTTATTTGGGTGCCCCTCCCAGGACCCCCAGAGAACAGGGTAACAATGATGATGGAGGCCCTGTCTTTGTCATAGATTTTAGTGGGAGGTGGTTAAAGTCCATTGCACTTCTCTACCCCACAGTGTTTCTGATTTCACTGTGTGGGTGTATACATGTATTCAAGTTGTCCGTCAACTTCTGGCAACCCCACAAATCTCATAGGGCTTTCTCAAGTAAAGAAAACTCAGAGGTGGTTTGGCCAGTTCCTTCCTCTGATGTAGAGCCTACAGTACCTGGTGTTCCCATACAAGTACTAACCAGGGCTGACCCTGCATAGCTTCCAAGTTCAGAGAGGGTCTGGTGTGGTTTCCTTTAAAACTGAAGATTTCTCAAGTAGTTAAATGTACTTAAATTCAAAGTACAGCACAGAAATTCCTGGACTAAATCTTTTTGACCTTGCAGTAAGTTGAAAAGATTTTTTAAAAATGAGAATAGGACCCACTATAGTTTTTAATCTGAATTTTAAATGAGCTGTACACTTTTAAAATGAGCTGAGTTTTAAAGGCACTGTACACTTCCTCCTTAAATAGATTCAGCACCTTGGATAGTTGCTTCAAATTTTCAGCTCCAGCTCAGGGTGAATTCAGTGCTCTGCTGCATTTGTTCCACCAGCTGGAAAATCTCTGCCAAGTCTCTTCCAGACAGTATGGGTTTGATGGTTGAATTGCTCAGGGTAGTTCAATATTGAAAGTTGGGTAAGTCATCTGCTCTGGATAGAGTTGGACTCTCCCTGAAAGAGCAGGTGTGTGTAGTCTGAGAATACTTCCATCTAGGTCTCCAGAGACAAATCCATCTTTGTTACTGGAGGCCCACATGGACTCTGTGGCTTGGATTGTTTGGGGCCAGCTATAACTGGTCTGTCAGCTACAGCCTTCCTGGACAGGGATAACTTAGCCATAGGAGTACCAATTAGACTACTGCAATGCACTCTACATTGGACTGCCCTTGAAGACAACTTGGAAACTGCAGCTACTGCAAAATGCAGCAGTTCAACTGCTCACTGGAACTCCATTCTGATGCAATATAATATCAGTTCTGGAGGAATTGCACTGGTTGCCAATATGATTCTTGTCAGAATTCAAAGTGCTGGTGATAACATTTAAAACTTTAAACAGCTTGGGTCCTTAATATATATATATATACACACACACACACACATATGTAGACATACATACACATACATACATACATATGCCTTCCCAGCAACTGAGATCGATTACAGAGGCCTCTCTCTGTGTCCCACCAGTAGGAGAAATACCCTGTAAGAGGATATGAGACAGGACCTTCTCTTCAGTGGCACCCCAGTTGTGGAATTCTCTCCCTCTGCAGGCCACCAACACAGGGATCATTTCAGCACCAAATCAAAATTTAGCATTTTATTAAAGCTTTTGGACTTCACTCATTGTATCCAGGCTGTGCGTGTCTTACGGTTGCACTGTTTAAAACTGTTTTAACTAGTTGTATGTTGTCTGGGTTTTAACTGAGAAACTGTTTAATTTATTTTTAATCTTTTACAATTTTTGCTGTTATTTATTGTTTTAAATTGATTTTATTTAAAGCTGCCCTGAGATCTCTGGATATAAGGTGGGATGTAAATATTTTAATACAATCAATCAATCAATCAATCAATCTTTACATAAGAGCCAGCATGATGTAGTGGTTTGAGCATTGGACTACAATTGTGGAGAGTGGGGTTTGAGTCCCCATTCAGCCGTGGGAACCCATTGAGTGACCTTGGGCATGTCACACAATCTCACCCACAGAGGAAGGCAAAGAAATCTTGGCAAGAAAACTTGCCAAGGATCACCATTGGTCAGATATGACTTCAAGACACACAAGAACAACACAATATTAGTGAACATCTGATTTGTAAGTTTGTGGGTGAGATCTGCTACTTGCCAAAGAAACACAATACACATGAATGTGGGGAGAAAACAGGCCACAACTTTATTTGGTTACAGGTGTTACAGGGTTGGCATGTGGAAAGGTCCAGATTCAGGCATCAGCCAACCAGAGTGTTGACCGATGAGCTCAACCATCCGGCCTCTGCTGGAAGTAGAGTGGTTGTAGTGCCAAAACCACCCAGGCACCCAAAAAGTGCAGGAGGTGTGTACACCCCTGCCAGCACCTGTGCAACCCCTTGCCAACCACAAGGGGACAGCATAGATTTTTTTCACCGTTAAGCCAGTACTGGATCCAGGACCCATGCCAACTGCCCAAAGTTGTGACAAATAAGCAACACATGCAAGTACAACAAAAAAACCAAGAGACGGAGGGTGGGGTGACACTCAAAGTGAAGTGAGCATCCATCCAGAGAGACTCTGCTTAAATAGCCCCTTTCCCAGACCAGAGGGAAATCTACCAACAGAATCTGGCCTGGGAAAGGAACAGCCAATGAGCTCAAACCAAGGGTTAAACTCATTGCTGCCCAGGAAAAAAATCCCAGAATGCAAAGCAGCCCCCGCGACCTGTTGGGAAGGAGGAAGCAATTGCCAATGTGCAAGGGAGACCACATGACAGTGTGCAGCCACCCCAAACCACAAAAATATCACTCATTAAGTTGGGCAGTTGTATTTATGCAAGCAAAATGCCCTAGAAAACAGGGGATTGAGGGATGCTATTTATATTCCTGAATTTCCAACGTTCAGCAAGTCTTCCCAGTGTCCTTCCCTGTAAAAGCATCTCTGTGAAGCAAAAGGGACATGAATTGGATTTTTAAATATCACTTCTTAAACATGTAACATCCTCCTCAGATGAGGATAGATGGCTCATTGCTGCTCCTTGGCAGACAATTAACGGTACGTAATAATCTATAGTTGAGCTAAACAAGAAGAAATGGAAAACTCATTAAGGGTCAATAGGAAGCCCTGTGTGAAAGATAGCAGTATGGGAAAATAAAAAATGATAAGAATAATTCAAAATAGGTTAATGGCCCCTAGATGCCTGATCATCAAATTAAATGTTCTGTTTGGCTGACTCAAATGGAAGGCTGTTATCATCAACACCTCCACATAAAAATTCTTGGGAACGTATGTTGTACTCGAAGTCTGGCTGCACTGAAGTTATTGGAGGAAAACACTGGCTCAGATCTCACCAATCACACATTTTATTTTATTTTATAGTGCTTCAAGTAGGGGTGGGCAACTGAGGAGGATGTGAGGGTCACTTCTTGGCTCCACATACTGAGAGTAGGCTGCCTACTTCAGAAAATTAGCTATGTGTGGAATGAAAATCAAAGCAGAAGTAACGTCCTGCTTCCATTTCTGGCTGTTTTCTGCCATTTCCTCCATAGAGTATTGGGAGTATTTTTGCTTCACTAATTTGGGGCTATGGGGTTAAGGATTTTCAGGATCTAATGGGAGGGTTACAAAGCTCATAGAATCACAGAATCATAGAGGTAGAAGAGACCACAGGGGTCATCAAGACCAACCCCCTACCATGCAGGAATACACCATCAAAGCATTTCCAACAGATGACCATCTAACCTCTGTTGAAAAACCTCCAAAGAAGGAGACTCCACCATACTCTGAAGCAGTGTATTTCTGTTCTTATGATCAGGTAGTTCTAATGTTTAGATGAAATCTCCTTTCCTATAGTTTGAAGCCATTGCTCTGTGTCCTAGTCTTTGGAGAAGCAGAAAACAAGTTTTCTTCATCCTTCATATGACATCCCTTCAAATATTTAAACATGGCTATCAGGTTACCTCTTAACCTTCTCTTCTCCAGCCCATGAGTCACACATTTCCCAGCTCTACTTTAGAGTGTTTGATGCACTTCATGTAGAGCAGGGATGGACAAAGTACAACCCATGGGCCAAATGAGGCTTTTGGGACCCCCAATTACAGCCCCTGAAGGCCCCCAAAAGTCCCCCAAATCCCCCAGAATTTTTTTAAAAAAATTGGTGATAATTTTTGCTTCTAAACCAATGACAATATATCCAAATCACAGCAGTTTCTTTCCCTGACCTTCAGCACCCCTCCAAAAAAAAATTATCCTAAACACAAAATAGAGCAGCCAAAAGAAGTGATGTCACATTACTTTAAGCACATTGAAACGTACCAATGCTGCCTGATCGGTTGGGCATCAGGTAGAAAAACGCTCCCCTACCCTTTCTGCAATTGCCAACTCTAATGTAGAGATATTGGGAAATTTCACAGAGGTGTCTGAATAATTCTTTCACCGAACATGTGAAATAGGGATGTGAGTCACTGAGTCACTGAGAATTCCAAGTATTCCAAGAAACTACAAATCCTGGGATTTCACAGAATGGAGATATGGCAGTTAAACTTGTATCACAGAGTTGTAATAAGATATTGTGACAGAGATTTATGTACGCTGCGTGTAATGTGTGGCAATCATCAATCATTGTCGTTGTCGTCGTCGTGGTAATAGACCCAACTTCTAAATGTGGGATTCCTAAAGATGCATATACCTTCCTTCTAGGTGTAGACCAAGAAACGTTGCTCCCTAGAACAAATTACAAGACCTCATGGGCTGAGAACAACTGAATGGGCAGGTAAATGTTGCTTTGGCATTGGCGACATAGCAATCGTCTCAACTGTACTGGAGAGCAGCAGGCTAGAGGTGCAGGACAATGCAAAAGGCATAGAAGAAATAGTCAGTGGCTTGTTGCTAGTGTTGCCTTACCAGCAGTCTCCAGAGGCAGTTTTCCCCTTCTGTCTAGCTGTAGCTCTGGTTCTGCCATGCTAATCTGCTTTCTTCCAAGGAAATGGCATCTTGTCTTGCCATCAAATGTAGTCCAAAGATGCCTCCAGATGGTTACCTCCTAGTTCTATTTATTGAAAAACTTTGCAGAACTTTGTAGAAGTTTTCTTCTCTCCTCCTTCAGTGGATGGGTTTTGACAAGAAAAAGAATACAGAGGTGCTAAGAAAGAGAGGTGGTAGGAGAGAGAATGCCATTACCTGGACCTCCAGTAGAATTCCATGAACGAAAGACTGAACAAAACAAGCTCTCTCTGGAGAAATGTGAAGACCTTGTCTCTCTTTTAATATCTCAACCTATCTAGAAGAATGTTGGGCTGATGTTCTCCATTCAGTGAGATTGTTCTTCCCATTTTTCCAACTGGACCTAGTTCCTCCATATGTGACTGTTCAGAGAAGGAAGCTGGGAAAGACAATCATTGCTTAGAAGCTAGGATGAAAGTGGAACACAACTGGTAACCCAGAACACGGCTGCCCCTCCAGATGTTGTTGACTGCAATTCCTGTCCTCTTTCACCCATTGGTTATTCTGGTCTAGTTAATGGGGTTTGAAACTTGACAACATCTAAAAAACTATATAGTCCCTTCTCCTGGCCTAGAGTTGAGGTGCAGTTTCTGGTCCTTAATCACAATTAGAAATACAAAATCACATTCAGATATGATTTTTTTTTCCTTTAAAGGCAATGTTTTCAATACAAGACATATCTTTGTTCTCATTTCCTATAGAATCAATTGGCTACTAAATAATTTTATGAATTATACACTGATAACACTTGGAAGGCTTACTGCTAAAGAATAACAGTCAAAAGGTTCCAGCACCCACTCCTGATGGTTTGAGAGAATTTAACTTTCATCAGTCTTCCATCTCCATCAGGGAAGAAAATGGCATTCCTTTATGATGTCTATCAAGACATTTAGCATTATTATGCACATTTATCTTGAAAGAAAAGTACAAACGTTTGTAATGTTGCCTTAAAAGAAATGTGCTCCTGACTGCATGAGGAATCATCTTCTCACAGAGGAAATGTGTCATGTTCCAATGCCATATGCTCATCACTATAAATGAACACAGCAAGTGAGAGGAGAGTGTCTGGAAAAAAAGAAGACTGAAGAATGTTAGAGAAAGCATAGACACAAAGACATCATCAGTCATTTCTTAGGACTACTTATATCTTACAGCCACAAATGGGCAGAAGACAGATCTCTTGCAGATCAGCACCTGTTTGTCTAACTAGCCAGTTAATTAGCAGGTGCCAGCTGTGGTTTCCATGTCAGGGGAGCTGGGAATCCACTCCAGGTTTTATTTTTAACTTTCAAGTAATTATCTAAGGTGCTGAACTCTATCTCCAAAACAGGATCCACTTCAAAACAGAGCCTCTTTAAAGTTCAGGTTAAAAAACTGAGCTGATTCACTGTCCCACAAATAATAATAGCCACCAGCCTTCCTTGACAATTGCAGGAATAGAATGATTTTCCCCTCCTCTTCAAACAATTACGTATGTGGGAGCAGTTCTGTATTGAGCATCAGCTCTGAGAACTCCTCAGCCAGCTTAGGCAGTGGGGACTCAATGGCAACTAATGTGTTAACCAGTTTTAACACTGTAGACAGTATATTCCTCTCTTAATCTTGATTTTTAAAAATGTTTTCAGCTATATGTAGCTTTATTTACATTTCTTTTTATCTTTTTAGCTAAAAGTGAAAAATGATACAGTATGATATGATTGATTCTGGGAAATTTTAGTCCCCCAAAATGACTTTTCCAAACCGTGTTCATAAATTATTCTGGGGATGAGGGGTGAGGGAGACTTTGGTAACCAAGACTGGGATTTTCTTTGGATAGACTGTAAGCTCCATTCACTATTAGTATCTTGTTCTAATGCTTTAATTGTATATGTATGTTTTGCCATGGATGTGCTAGAGAGGAGATTTTTAAGGCAACATTGAGCAATCTTTCCCAAATCAGCCCTGAAATCTGAAGACTACTCATCCCTGTTCTGAACAACTTAAAGGTTTTACAATCTGAATGACAGGCTGCCCTTTTTAAAACCACCAGTTAAAATAGGATGTATTTGTCATTGGAGCATCTACTTTTGCTTTAAAAATACTCTCCACCTCACCATCATTAGTGGTTGAGCTAGCACAGATAGTTATTAGCCATCATGTTGGCTTTTAGCTATGATGATCCTGTGAATGAGAGATCTCCATGAGCCTCAGTTTTCATTAGCCTGGCTCAGGTCTTGCAAATTTAGGGCTGTGACTTCCTTCACTAGTCAATCCACCACAGAAGGCTAAGTTCCTTTTGACTCAGGATTCTCATTTTCCAGTATTATCTCTTCTTTCATTTGTTTTGGTTCACAATATTTTTTCTTATCAGACCTCATTGTTTCATTTCATATTTACATATTATTAATTTTGAATAAAACATAAAACATTTGCAGAAACATGTGGAACTGATAGTCCTGTTAATAGTAGAGAAATCTATTCCAATTCTCTGCATGTTACTTCTGCCTCTGGTCTCAAATTTTCTTTTAAAGAACTGATGCCTAGTAATATCTGCCTTATTAACTAAAGTATAGCTGTAGATACTTTCCATCATGTTTGTTGATGTTGTGTGCTTTCAAGCCATACCTGACTTATGGTAACTCTATGGTGAACCCATCACAGGTTTTGTCAGAGTGCTTAGGTATTGGAGATAGAGCATGTGCAGAGGGCAAAATCAAGAAAACTGCAGGATCATTGCCAGTTGCCCCATACTGAAACACAGCCAAACAAAGTGTGTCTAGGCTAAGTTAAAGTTTTTGATAGGATTGCAGGATATATGGTGCTGTTACCCTGTTTACTGGGGGTCCCAGGAGGGACACCTAAATAACCTTACAATTACATAAGATGGGGAAATTAGTCAAGAGCACTGGTTGGCACTACTAGAGGCAGGGTAACGCAGCAGGATCTTGTAACCCAATGTTTACGGGGTCAGGCCAAGTCAAGAAGCAAACCGTGTTGGAAATAATGAATGATCTTAAATACAGGCAAACAATGTAAGCAACACACGCACACAGATAACTAAGGAAAATAAAGGTGTGAGTATGATAGCGGGATTTTTAGAGGGATTGTTGAATTGGGTGATACAAAACCTGTCCTGAAGCCTGGAAGAATAGAGAGCGATGCTGGGGTTCAATGTGGCTCAGCACGTGGAGCTGAGGGGAAGCTTGCCAAGCAAAGTGGCAGCAAGGTGGTCTGTAACTCGGGAGCGATCCGAGGAAGGTCTCGGAATCAGGGGTTTTTATAAGGAGAAATGTAACTGCAGGCTATTCCGTACTTGGGGAAAACAATGAGTTTCGGGCACGAGACAAAGCTTTGGAAAGGTCAGAATTTAGCATGATTGAGTTAGGTCGGAATTGACAAAGAGGTAGACAGTATGCAAATGCTCAGTGCTTGGCAGTTGAGTATTCAGCTTGCCAGGTTGCCTGCTCGGGGCAGGGAGTCCTTTGTAAACAGCATGCATACATAATGAGGGTGTTTGCAGAGAGGTCTCCTAAAGCGGTGATCTGGCTATTTCTGGTCTGCCTGTATTGTCTTGGGATATTGCAGCATTTGATGGCCGAGCCTAGTTCTGTGCTTGTCCGGGGGCCTCACAAACACATGGAGAGGGGTGGTGGAAGAGAGCCAAATTATTGATATCAAAATGATATCTTTATGCTATGTCCAAGGAGGTCTAACCTGCTGTAACAGTGCTTCAGACAGTATTTGCCATGAAGCACAAAAAAGTCTATAAGCAACAAATCACAAAGAAAAGAAGGAACAAAGAGAAGAAGTTTTCAGTACATGATGTAAGTCTTTTAATTAGGGATGGGACGAATCCAGAATTTTCAGAATCCAAATCTGGATCCGAATCCCTGGAAGGTTCTGGGAATCCACTAATCTCACAAATCTTGAATCTTTTAAATCCTTTTTTTAAAAAGCAAGGAAAAGAAGGATAATTTTGGTAAGGCATACTCTCTCAGCCTTAGCAAAAGCCTCAGCAAAGGCAAACCTCCCTCTGAAGAAATCTGGCCAAGACAATTGTCCTAGTTTTGCCTCAGGATCTCCCCAGATTGAAAATGACATGAAGGCCCTTTCTACGCAGGCAGGAAAATGTGGATTAATCCTACATTTTCCTGCCTGTGTAAACAGGGCCACATACTACAGCAGAGAGATAATCCAGGTCAAAACTTGCTTTTCTTTGCATAGCTCCTTCTGGCATCATGGGGTTTGTAGTTTGCTGATGCACCAACACACTTTGGCAGAGAAGGCTGTGACACCTTGTAAAACCCCAAACCTCAGAATTATATAAGAAAGAGGTTTGCAAGGGAGCTCTGCAAAGGAATGTTTCAGCTGTCCTTGAAATCTCAAGCCTGTAGCTTACAGTCAAGTACAGAACTTCAACGTGAAATGTTCAATTTAAATATCTTAGAATACAAGCCCAGATGTAATTTGTGAAATTGTTAGCAAAGGCCATTTTCCAAGGGAAAAACTCACCTACTTACTATCTTCCCTTGTATGTTTGGTCTCCCAGTTTTTCAGGTGTCCCGGTCTCCCTGGTTTTCAGGCATCCCAGTCGCCAACAATCTATTTGGTTGATGGATTCGAAAGATTCAGTTTGCCTATTTTGGCACAGGGTTTCGGATTCGGGAATCTCGAATCCTTATCCAGGATTCGAGGATTTGATTGGCCCATTCCTACTTTTAATGTGAGTTAGTCATTCCCCTACACCATGTGATGCATTACATACACATGATTCCCATGTTCAGAGCTTTCCCATGAGACTGGAAATACAGTAGGTAGATAGACATAACAATCTTGCAGCTATTGCTGCCAAGGGCAAAATGAGGGCAACATAACCTCTTCTTCCTGTCCACAAGAAAAACACTTTAGACACACCACACTAACATTCAGAATATATTCAGCATACCTGACAGGTTTTCCTTAGCAAAATTTGTTCAGTAAAGGTTTGCCCCTCCCTTCCTCTGAGGCTGATAGAGTTTGACTTGTGCAAGGGCACCCAGTAGGCTTTTGTGGCCAAGTGGAGATTTGAACCTTGGTTTCTCAGTGTTCCGACACCATGCTGGCTCTCAGGTTTCTATCATGACTTTCCTTCAATGTACTCAGGACAATGCTCAGGGATTTCCTTCTTCCCATCTCATCTTGATAACAACCTTGTGAGGTAGGTCAGGATAAGAGAGTGTGAATGCCCCCAGGTCACCCTGCATGTTTCGTGGATGAATGAGGACTTGGACCTGGATTTTCCAAATCCCAGTCCAACAATCTAATCACTGAACCAGACTAGTGTTTATACCAGTTTTCCAAGTACAGGTTTGGAATGAACAGATTTATCACTTCTAGGAAAAGGAGGGGTTTTACGGTTGGGGTGGGGCAGAAATGGATGCATTTGGATTTCATTGACTTATTTATTTCCCACTTTCCCCCCAAAATTTGGACTGACAGTAGCTCACATTTTTAATTATAAAAATAAAGCTTTACAAATTCATGTCTCTCTTAAACATAAGGAGCAGAATAAAACCATTCACTGATACATAACACCTAGTACCCAATATTCCTTCAAAAAAAAAAAACGAAAAGAAGAAAAAGAAAGGAAAGAAAGGAGAATAGTATCAGCTTAATTCTATTACATCTACAATTAAAAGCGTTTGTGTTCATCAATCTTGTTAAATAATCTTTACAAAAACTGATTATTCACTTTTAATACTATTAAGGAAACTGTTTATAAAACACTGTATTACAATAAAAATGAACATTGTGTCACTTATATTTTAATATTTTATGCTGCTGTCTTAGATAACAGCAGTCAGATATCAATACTTATTTCTGATATTTTAGCAGCTCACAATTTTTTTAAAAAAAGACAATTAAAAACAAATAAAAAGTGGATATTAAAATAGAATTAAAGTACTAGCAGTATTAAAACAATAAGTTTAAGAATAAAAATGCAATTTAAAAACAAAGATAAAAAACTACCTAAAATAACAATTAAAAGAACATAATATTTGTGGATTTATGCCTTTTAAGACCTTGCACTGGTGATTTGAGAGAATCCAGTTTGATTGGAAAGTCTGGAGAATTCATAGCTGGAAAATCCTTTCAGCCCCTGGTGTGCTCATAGATGCTGAACTCAACAGTTCTCATCTTGCTTAATAGAGGGATAAATTCTACTGTGAACCAGCCCTAATAAACACAGCCCTATGTTTACTGATTACTAATAAACATTTATAAAGTGTAAATGATCACCACATGTTAACAAATACAATCCAGATCACTTCTTTGCCACAAAACACGGATGGCTTCAACAAATGTGCACTCGGCACCAAAAATACATTCACCATTTTTTTTTAAATTGCTCCATGTAAACAACAGCTTTACTGCTATTTTGTTCAAAAGCAGAACGATTAGGAAGGGCAATGTGATCTCAGCTTTTGGAGTGGTTTTGGTTTTACTTTTAAAGAAAGAACGATGCTAAGTGGGAGTCAATTAGGCTGCTTTTATGATATCAAAAATGTGCACAGAATTATCCAATTTGCTGATGTAGAGAGCTTTGATGTCAGAGGCTTCCAAAAATCCCAAGCCCTTTTGATAAGGTGGAAAAAGGGGAGAGAAGTAGTACTTTCCCTTTTCCTGTACGCCCCCCACCCCAAATTCTTTGCTTCCCATTGATGTCAACAGGAAGGCAATGAACTACATCAGTTCTGGAGAGGGGTGCATAGGAAGGATCTGAATACTACAGACCCAGCATTTCTGTCATCTTACTCCAGAATATCTTATTTTTTGTTCTTGTTGTTATCACAGGACTTCTCCAGATGGCCCAATAGTCTCAGAAAATGTTCTGCTGTTATATTCTTGGGTTGAATGGCTGGTAACAATTGTTTCCATCCGTACAAGCAGTCAGGACTCGTCTGTGCCTGAATCCTACCAGTGTTTCATCTGTTTCTGTCTCTCTCTCTCTCTCTCTTTTTCATTCTTTCTGCTTGCAGTATAGTATTATTAGGAGAGATCTGGGAAAGATGGAATGTAGAGTCATGCTACAAAAAAGAAAAGAATATTTTTTTCTTAAAAGCTGCCTGCTGCTTTAATGCTTTAAAGCATAGCTTTGTTCTGTTACCTGAAGCTGCAGAGGCCCAAGCAAATGGCCTTGAATGCAGAAGGAATTTACTAGTTAGAAGGAATGTGGCATGTAGATAACAAAAAAAGAGCTTAAACTTTAGTAACCTATAACTTATTTAAATGATAAAAATCATGCCCAAGAAGGAGAATTTAATATGTTAATTACCCCACACTGCTTATTATGGGACCTGCATAATACACAAGACTCCAGTGCCTGCTGTCCACCAGATTTATATAGAAGTGATATCATCGCAAGTACATTTCTCTTTAACACATAAACATGTATAAAGGATAGTTTGTTTGTTTGTCTGCCCGATTTCTGGAAATCTCATTCCCCAGGGCAATCTTTATTTTGTTGCAACAAATAAAGTTACTTTTGGATCTCTCCCCCCACCAACCCCAGTGGGTAGTTTTGGCTGGTCACGTGTAAGGACAGAACCAGAATGATATCAGTATGGGCAAGGTTTGCTGGAAAAATGATGATGGAAGAAAGCTCAGTGAAGAAACTCAACTGCAAAGATCACATCACTATTCAATGTGTCATTGGTGAGACCATCCAGCAGTAAAGGAGGAAATGAGACAATGGAGCCCAACATAAGAACTACCTCCTGCCTGTATCAGAATATCCTAGGAGTAAACACGCATGCAGAGAGAGAGGGGAGCATTTCCATACTACACTGTTCTAGTGCTCTTATTCCACTTTCAAGATCCTGTGGATTTCTGGAGTTTATAGTTTACTGAGGGCAAAGAGCAATCTGGCTGAAAATTCTAAATGCCTCCCCCCCCCAAAAAAAAACCCCTGCAAACCCCAGGATTCCATAGGATGCTGAAAGTGGAATAATCGCACTAGAACAATGTAGTGGGGCAATGGCCAGAGAGAGAGAGAGACTTGGAAATTCACCAGAAATATACCTGCCACTTGGATCTTTTTGAAAATTCCAGTATGATCAAATACAGCTCCCATGAAGACCTAAGGCTTTTGGCCAGTCAGGATGAGCTCTCAGACATTGCATTACCTGCACTGAAGAAGTAATGTGTGCAGACCTTTATGCAGTTTCACAAAGGTGGCTTGTAAAAGTTGGACCTTCCTCTCTGGGGGTGGATTTTTCTCTCCACTGTTGGAATGGGATATCCAATAATTCTATGGTTCTAAGGAAAATAGGATCTCATCAAAAAATATTTTTCTATGGCAATCAAGCGAGGACCATCAGTTAGCAGTCTACTGCCTTCGGTATCCAAAGCAGGCTTCTGTCTATCACTTGTTGAAGAGTGCAACTTGGAGGATGGAGTTGGCACGTTTCCCGTAAGAAACGATTTGGTCACTGCCTCAACAGAATTTTAGACCAGACTAATCTTGGGTCTGATCTAGCAGAACTCTTCTTACTTTCTTATATTGCAAGACTCTGAAACTGCATATTCACACAACACTTTTTCCGTGAGATATTGTATCCAGTTGTCAGACAGCTGAAACCCTCCTATGTTTGTCTCTCCTGTGAAGCTTGTGGGTCTCTCCCTCTCACACCCAGGCAAGGCCCTTCTTGGTGGCCACTTCTAGACTGTGGAACTCTTTGCCTAGAGAGAATAGATTGGCACCCTCCTTGTTTTCTTTCTGTAGTCAGATAATATTTATTTGTCTGTTTTAGCAGGCCAGTGAAGACCAATGGATCATGGGGAAAGGGGCTTTAATAGTGTGCCAATTATCTGTGTTTGTTGCTTTCCTTTTAATGAGTATGTTTTTAAATTGCTTTTAATTCTATTGATAGTTTAATTGTATTTTAAATTTTGCATGATGCCTACTTTTAGCTGTTATCTGTTTTATGATTTGTCAGCTGCCTTGAATCCCAGGGCTGGGGGAATGCAGGCTGTAACAACAGCAGCAAAAAAACCAGCAGGAGCAACAACTGCAGATTTCACAATCCGCCAGGTGGTGCCGATTAGAGTTTTGGACTATCAGAGATTTGGATTCTGTCTAAGAATCTAGGACTCAGTGGGGTATCCTTGGTGTGTTCCAAGCACTGTGGCTTTTTCCAGTTGTGCTATTGTGGTCCTACATATAGCATTTTCATTCAAATGATTTGTCAGTCCTTTGGGAATTGCACCTAGGGCACATATCACTGGAAACACAATGGTTTTCTTTACCCAGAAGTGCTGAATCTCTGTTGTTGTTGTTGCTGTTGCTGTTGCTGTTTTTGTTGTTGGAAAGAGTGCTGATGTTCTTATGTCCTGCTTGCCAACCAGACCTCTAAATGGCTTTTTGCGTTGACAGCTAGGCCCTTTTCTCACGGGGTGCAGAAATCGTGCCGCCACAATCCAGGCGGGGTTTTCCTTAATCCCCACTAACACGACTGAACTTTTAGTAGCGTTCTCACGGCTCCATAGGGAAGAGGCTTAGGCAGCATCAACGCATTCACACAATATTACCATGGCCACTCCCGAAGGTGTCCTTTCCCCGCCCTGCCTAGCATTTGATTGGCTGTGCCCTATTTTTAAAAGAAACATCCTGAGCATCATCACTGACGTCAGTACGCACGCACACCCCCTCACATCCTCCGCCCCCTCACCCTGTCCCGTGCCTTTCTTTTGAACCACCGTGGAAACAGTTTCCCCCTCTTTCTTTCTTCTTGCTTTCTGCTGTTTTGTGTATGGAGAACGAGCTACTGACGATCATTGCTGGGGTGCTAGCCCCACTAATGACGGTCCTTTCAGCCGTTCGTATTGGGGGCGGTCTTGTGGCTTCTGCTGGCCACGCCTTGATCCCTCCCTCTCTTGATCGCCCGCACGAATCAGGACGCACCGTCGCTTTTTCACGAAATGACGAGCGCGGATTGGAGGAAAAAACCACATTTCTTCTGGTTTTTAAAAGGTGCGCGGAAATGCTGAATGGTGGCTCCCCCGCGCGGATTGGGGTGAGAATCCAAAAAATTTAATGCGATATGGTACTCTCTAAGGTGAAAATGGCACCCGATCGAGGTCGACCTGGGAAGATTTAATTACCCCGTGAGAAAAGGGCCCTAGTAACATCTAATTGACTATTAGAGGCCGCTAGCTGGCTACAATGGGAACAGAATGCTGAGTCAGATAAGCTTCAAGTCTGGTGTTGTTGGATTTTCAAAATGCAATAAGGAACATCTGAAATTCATAGCCTGTAGGGTTGAAAGTCAGGAGGTAGCTAGTAACAACTTTGTGTTCTGCCTCCGTACCAAATGAAAGTATTGATTTCAGTTCACTTAGCCATGTATTTCTCTGTAAAATTAACATATTGTCCACATTCATGAATTGCATGAGGCACACATTTCTGTCTTCATGAAGGCCCCATACCCCCAAATACAGGATTCTTTGGCACCTCGTTCAGTCTATACAAAAAGAAAAGCTGTCAAACCCCCAAATAGGAATATCCCTAATAATAAGGAGCACCTGCCAGTCCTATGATGTTCAAGATGTTCAAGGCCTAGCAGCAAGAAAAAGGCCTGTGTATCCCCTCTGAAACCAAAACCTCTATATGTTAACAACTCTGAATACAGACTGGATTGGGGAATATGGGGAAAAGTTACAGGTACTGGACAAAACAGTTTGGGGAATTAGAGACACAGGATCTCAAATCTGTGTATTTCAACTGCATCTAATTCCTAAAGTAAGGCAAGGTAATTCCTAAGGTATTTCTAACAAGTGTGACCTATGAGAAAATAAAATCCTGGGCAACACCACATTAAGGGCCTCTGGGAGGAACTTACTGCAGCCAGTCAGAACTAGGTTGGCTGCGGTTACCCAGAGGACCTTCTCTTCTATCGCTCCCAAGTTATGGAATGCCCTGCCGGAGGAGACCCAGCTTCCGACAGGCCTTCCCAGACTAGTGCTCCACCACCTCCCACCAACTGTCCTCTTGTTCTTAATAGTAAATGTGTTTTAGGTGGTTTTAGATGGGTTGGTGGGTGGGGAGGATAGGTTATGTTTTAATTGCTTTTAATGTATTTGATGTACTGTTGTAGTACCGCCTCGATCCATGGGGAGAGGCAGGATATAAATTATTATTATTGTTGTTGTTGTTGTTAATATGCTAGTATCTTATAACCCATCCAACGCCATATCTATTCCAGCCAGGGGTCAGGGGCTCTCTAAGAAGAGGAGGAGAGATGGCAGTGGGATTCAAACAGTGTGAATTAGCCTAAAGCAAAGAAATATGATCTCATGATCTTAAAATACATTCTTAACCCCTCTCCACCAAGCCAAATAGCTAGACATTTAAGGAGTAATTAGTAGTTCTGTCTTCTTCAGTGCACGCCTTGAGGGTCCTTTGATCTGCTTTCTACAGTTGTTCTGAAATAAGGAGGACCTTGGTGTTGTGTGCCTTGTCTTTTTTTCCAAGATACTTTTTACTTAGCACGCACAAAAAATTTGGTAGTATAAAAACTACTCAAGAAAATACAAATGAGGCATTAAATAAAAAGGAAAAAAGACACAGGCCATGTCCACACTACACTGTTATAGTGCTATTATTCCACTTTCAAAACCCTATGGAATCCTAGGGTTTGCAGTTTAGGGAGGGGCCTTTTGAATTCTCAGCCAGAGAGCTCTTTGGCCTCAGGAAACTACAAACCCCAGAATTCCACACGATGTTGAAAGTGGAACAATAGCACTATAACAGTGTAGTGCGGAAATGGTCCATAGTGTAACATAACTCATTACAAACAAAAAAGACTACAACAGTAATTACAAAAGTTAACAAAATTTAAAAAATTCTACTAGAGTGAGAAAGAGAAAAGGGGGGGAATATAGTTAATTTCCCACTTCCTGGACTTAAGTAGAAGATGTTATTCAAAAAAAAAAAAAAGAATTAACTTCTACCATATTGTCCTTTATGATTTGGTTATATCTAAATTTAATTATGACATCATTAAAATATCATCTCCCACATATCTTCATATTCTGCTTCTATCGACTAGCATGTTAACAGCTTTTAAAAATAAAATAATCTATTGCTACCAACGCAATACATTTGGCTTTGTATACTGAAATCCTGCCAACTGCAAATCTGCCACCCGTAACTTTTGCAAATTCAATACTGAAGTTGTTGTGGGCCTTCAAGTCATTTCTGACTTACTGCAACCCTACGGTAAACCTATCACAGGGTTTTCTGGGGCTGAGAGTATGTGACATGCCCAAGGTCACCCAGTGGGTTTCCATAGCTGAACAGGGAATCAAACCCTAGTCTCCTAGTCTCCAATGTTCAGACCATTGCATCATGCTGGCTCTCGAGGATCTTGTTAGCCTATGTCTTTTTCTTCAGCACATGAATCAATATGGGAGGCGTTTCTGACTGTGAGAACTCTACATCCTTCTTTTTATGGTCTTGTGGTCCACTCCAACCCTCAGATTCTGTGATAGTGAGAATAGTGGAGGAAAGAGAACTTTGTTTGGCTTTTTGTTGCTTTTTTCAGTTTCTGTAAATACATTTTTCCACAATTTGGCTTTCCAGTAATTCTCAGAACAGAGGTGGACTACTATTTCTATAATATCCAGTTTCTCCAGTAAGCCTACTCCTGAAGCCTACAGCTTCCAGGCTGCACTGCGGAAGGAAGGGGCAGGGCGGTTGCACGACGAGGAAGCCAGTTGTGCAACGAAGGAGCAGCGAAGAGAGCACTTCACGCAAGAACCTGCTTGCACGAACAGCACCCCCCACCTCCGTGATAAGGTAACATGTGGAAAAGGCCCAGGAGTGGTGGTGCGCAAGCGTGAGCCACAGGCTTGTGTCCTCTTGCCCCCTTTGGTGGGAGCACGTGCGGCCGCACACGCTCCCACCAAAGGGGGCAGGAGGATGCGAGCGCGTGTCTCGTGCTTGCGCACCACCACCGAGGAGGGAATGAAACCTAAGACCATCGGAAATAACATATTTTCCAATGGTCTTAGGCAACCCCTGTGAAAGGGTCGTTCGACCTCCAAAGGGGTTGCGACCCACAGGTTGAGAACCGCTGCAGTAGAAGGAATTGATGGTAAGAGTGGTTTGGCTATGGAACCAGTTGTCTAGTTGTTGTTGGGTAGCCCTCCATATTTCAGTATGGGACATGTAGCAGTAGTTAATTAGCTGCTTTCTTGTAACCAAGGATGAGAACCAGAGACCGTTAGATAAACAAAGCTAGGAATGCTGCACTGATAAGAACTACCAGCCTGAGCTGGGCTCTTTCAAGGTGTCTTGATATCTATTGCTGTAGGAAGAGAATGTTTTGCTTCTAATGTTTGGTTTCTGCTAATTGCTTTCAGTTCACTCACTGAAGTCCTGTACAACACATCACACTCCTAATAAATAGTGTATTAGCACTGTTACATTTGTGTGTGTGATTTTGGTTCCTGACAAGAGGTGATGGAGTTTCCCTCTGTGAACATCTTCTAAAAGAGGCTGGATAGCTACCTGCTGGGAATGCTTTAGCTGGAGGCCCTGCATTGAGTTGGGGGTTGCACCCGATGGCCCATGGGACCTTCTTCTAACTTTGTGGGTCTATTTTATGATCCTCTCTAAATAGGCAACAGTTAAGTGTTCTATGATAGGGTTGTGTACTAAGTGGAAATGAAAAACATATCCATATATTATTTGTGGGGGAAGGAACTAAAATGGAAGCTCTAGCGTTTTGGGAAGATTCTGACGAGCAGAATCCCTGTGAACCCCAGGCCCCAGTGACAAGCCATTTTCTACATTAAGGAAATATAGCCAAATGGCATCTTCTTTCTTTCCCCAGAGACTCCCTGTTTCTCTGTGCTTCCCACTTACTTGGCAACGACATGGCCATGTAAGTTGCCACAGGGAGGGTAGGAATAGCTGAGCATTATCCAGCTATGTCCTGACATCCAGATGCATGATGATGCAAGTGTCCTCTTGGACTGGGGCTCCTTGAGAGGTCCTAGAGGATGATGTTGGCTGTCATTCTATATTGAAGTTATGATTTTATAACCTTGGCCATTTCTGCACTACACTGTTACAGTGCTATTATTCCACTTTCAACAACCTGTGGCATCCTGGGGTTTGTAGTTTAGGGAGGGGCATTTAGAATTCTCAGACAGAGAGCTCTTTGTCCTCAGAAAACTACAAACCCCAGAATTCCACAGGATGCTGAAAGTGGAATAATAGAACTATAACAGTGTAGTGCAGAAATAACCCTTGAGTTATGGACCTGTAAGTGCTCCATAGTCACTAACACTATTTACCACAATCACGACTGCCCTCCCAAACCTACCCTATCAGGCAGCAGATACACTAAGCAATGGAAGTCTGTTCTGCTGGTAATTGGGATACTGCAGGAGGAGGATGTTTCCTCTTCCCTCCCACCAGCAAGTGAGGCTGTAATGATCAGAAGCAGGACCCTGTCACAATTCCTTGCCTCACCTTGCTCACTAATGGGAGTGGGTCAGAAACATCCTCCTCCTTGTGCCCTAGTTGTCAGCAGAACAGCCCTCCTTCTCTTGGTATGGCTGCTTCTTGGTAAAGTAGTTGGGCCAAGAGATGTTACCTAGTTATGTATATATAACTTATAAAGTAATGTAGAATATGGGCCACTGTAACCTTCTGTCCTATTGCCAAGGTATTTGGACAATCCCTGGCTGTTTCCACTTGTTCTGACCACTACATGACCATGTGTGGAGGGGCATAGGAAAACCGTGTGTCTCTGGGAGTAGGAGGCTTACTGTCTGCTGCAAGAGTATCTTCGAAAACTGCACATCTTTGAAAAACAAATCACACTGAAGCATGTAGAATAAATTATTTGTTTTCACCTGTGGAAATGAATGTGATAAATAATTGCATCCCTTGTATCAGTCTATATTGATAAACTAGCCACTCTCAGATCATGTAGCTTCTTCATTCCCAAATCCTCCATCTTACCTGAATTAAGCTTCAACTTGTCTTCTTTCATCCTCCATGGTCCTGAGGGGTTGAGTTTTGTGTCTGTTTCAAAGCTTCTGTAGGATGATTAAGTTAAAACAAGAGGCACAGTTTGCACATCATCTGCACACTGAAGACACTGCAAGAACCTCAAAATTGTTTCTTCCATTAGTTTCATCTTGAACATACAAAGAGGACAAGATGGAACCCCAGGTCCCTCCTAAGACAAGAGCTTCAAGATGGAATAAAACTTCCCCAACAGCACTCTCTGAGACAAGCCCTTCATGAAGGAAAGACCAAAGACAACGTATCACCAGGATTCCTAACAGCAACATGGATCCCAGGCTAAAAGAAAGGCTTTAAAATGAATCAAATCTAAAATAAATTAAAGATAAACAAGCAAATAAAAACCCTTGCCAGGTCGTCCAAAGAAATACTTTGACTGATAGTATCAAAAGCCATTGAATGGTGTGAAGGAACCAAAACAGTTTCTTTCCCTCTCCCATTGCATTCTTTAACATATGCTGTCTATTAGGTTGACCAAAGGTATTTCTGATCCCTAAGCGGATCTGACACCAAACTGGAATGGACCCAAAGAGATTGTTTTTTATGCATTTTAAAGTTTGTTTGCTTTCTGAATAGCTTCTGATTAACCCATTAATTGCCTGGACACTTTGATAAAATGTTTTTCTTTATATTTATGGTTTTTGTAGGTTTTTTTCCCCCAGCTTAGTTTCTCCCCTATTCTCCTTCATTGAGATGTTTATATGGTTTTATTCACTTATCTTTACATTGCCCTAGAATATTCTCAATGAAGGATGGTTAAGAAATATTATAAACCAAGAAACAAACATCTTATAATACATAAAATATTTATTTATTTATTTATTTATTTATTTATTTAAACTACTTACATATCATATCGCAACCAACCAGGCTCTCAAAGTGTTGTTTGTTATTGTTGTTAATTGTCATCAAGTCAACTTTGATTAGGACAGCCCTACAAATCTGTTGTCAACCACCATGCTAAGGTCTAGCAAACTGAGGGATGAGGCTTCCTTGATTGAGTCTATCCACCTATAATGCTGTCTTCCTCTTTTTCTCCACTTTCCACTTTAAAAGCATAATTATATTTTCCAGCAAGTTGTGTCATCTCTTGACAAGTCCGAATGCCCAAAAGCTTCTTTAATCATCTGGACTCCTAGGGAGAGTTCAGGTTTGATTTCTACTAGGCCCCTTCTTTTTTCCTTTTTGGCCATCTGTGGTAGCTGCAGGCCTCTCCTTCAGCACCACATCTCAACTGAGTTGAGTTGAATTGATTAACTTCCTATCAACTTTCTTCATTGTCCAGGTTTGACAACTAAACTTAGAAAGCAGAAATGTTATGAAATGGACAATCCTACCTCAGTTTACAAGGATATATCTTTACACTCAAGGATCTTGTCTAGTTCTTTCATAGGAGACCTTCCAAGCTTTAGTCTTCTTTTGATTTCTTGACTGCAATTGCTATTCTGATTTCTGGCTGAGCAAAATTATAAAAAATCTAAAAAAAACTATTTCAGTGCCTTCATCATCTACATTCAAATCATCTAAACCATCTATTGTCTTTATGTTACTGGATTTCAGCAGGTGGCTGCATGTGTTAAGAGAAGCAAATGGCAATCGGGTCACGAAGGTATAATACTTTGAATCTCAGTAAGTCTCTAAACAGACTTCGTGTAAATTTTGTTGTTGTTGTGTGCTTTCAAGTCATTTCCGGCTTATGGTGATCCTAAGGCAAACCTCTCATGGGGTTTTCTGGGGGCTGAGAGTATACAACACATCCAAGGTGACCCAGTGGGTTTCCATGGCCGAGTGGGGCATGGAACCCTTGTCTCTAGGGTTGTAGTCCAATGCTCAAGCCACTAAACCATGTTAGTTATATTGAAGTATTGTCTAAGATTACGTATAATGGATTTTAAAAAATAAACACTGAAACATGAATTTAAAAACTTTAAAGAATGGATTGAAAAAAATATATTAAAAGAATACTTAAAATAATTTAAATTTTATCTCTATAAATTTAAGTTTGTTTAGAGACTTTAAAAACTTAAAAGTACTGTGCCTTCATGACCCAATTGCCATTTGTGTCTCATAACACCAGTTGCTTCCTGCTCAAACATACGCTTATGTATCAGTGTAGATACTGGCCATCCAGCTTTAGATCCAGGCTCATGTTCATACAATGGAAACAGTGCATGAGTGTGTGTGTGTGTGTGTGTGATTTTATTTTAAAACACATAGTCATTCATCCACAGATAACCAATATTAAGTACTGATTACCATAATTAAGTGTCAGCACTCATTGCAGTCTTTGGAGAAGCATTTATCACCCAACTTTGAGTAATGCTTTCTAATAAAATAGCATCCTTTGGTGTTGCTGTTCTTCTCTGTTTCAATAAAAGGAATCAAATCAAATTGCATTCAGTTCAAATCCTTCTTGAAGTTACTGCTAGCTTCATAACCACACTCAATCCACTTTACAGATAATATTAAGTGGTCTTGTTTGCTAGAGATGATGATGAAATGTGGATTTCCATATGAATGGGCTGAATGTTGGTCTCAACTCTTTTTTCATATAGGCAGCCTCTGAAGATGCTTTTGACAATGCTGTTTCTCTGCTGCGGGCACAATAAGATGTGAAAGATCATTCTGCCTACTTGTAGGGGGTAAAGAATTATTCCTATATTGTATATACATGTCAAGGATTCTTTTATGCTAGTAAGTGTTCTGTTTCATCCTGCTCACATTCTTAGGACTACCGTTTATCAACAAAAGCTATGGAACACACTTGACTTTCTGGAGCCCCAGGAAGTATGCTTACAAAAATAATCTGGATGATTGTAAGTACAGGTGTGAAGAAATATTTGCTTAGACTGCATTCAAGACTGGCCACTTTCACATGCTGGACACATCCCAAAGATTCTTCAACTTGCTTCCGAAAGAGGAAAAAAATGTCATTGGTCTCACACTGATGTCATAGTTTCTATAATTTTCTCAAGTTATACTTTGTGTTGAGTTCCTGTCTCTGTGTAAAGCTGGTATCTTTTCCTGCTTCTGATGCTATGCATTATGCAAGCACAGCAGAACAGGCAGATGGATTGCAAAGATACTAACAGCTCATCCAAAGCTACATCTTTTACTGCAAGGCAGCAGTAACAAGGCACATTTTTCAGAAGTCTGAAAAAGCCATTCATGAAAATGACTACATTTTCTCTGAGACCAACAAGAATAACTAAGAAGTCTACTAACTCATGATGGCTCATGGCAAGGAGAACTCCACTGCCCACATATGTTTTCATCACCACATGAAGACGAATCATATCTCAGTTTACATCCATAGCAGTCACTCAGAACTAGTCAAGTATATGTTTTGCATACAAAACATTTCATGTTGAGCCCCTGGAACCTCCACATCAACAGTGCAATGAAATACTAAAGAGCCACTGCCAGACACTATAGACAATACTGTGGGTGATGAACCAGTGCTCTGATACAGCTTTTACAGGTACTGTTATATGCCCAGATAGTTCCAATCCTCCATTCTTGGATAGTGGTTCCTAACCTTTTCTTTACCAGGGGTGCCCTGTAATTATAATATGTTGCCAGGGACTGCCATATCTTAACTCAAGATTTAAATATTCAAATATTTATCCATTTATTAACAGTTTCTGGGAAGTAGGATTCAAATCCCTGCTCAGACACTAGATGAATTTGGGCAAGTCCCTATTGCTGCCATATTTCTTGGTATCCAGTAGCAGGGCTTTGGACCTCAGGTAAAGAACCACTGTTCTGCAGTGCAGTTTATTTTCATCTAGTCTTCCATAACCTTGCCAAAGTGACTTTCTTTACAGCGCAAAGATAGTGGCTAACATCCTCTTCTGCTTTACATATGCAAGTTATTTTATACATGCAGTTTACTATTTTGGCCACAACATAACAGTTTACTATTTTGGCCACAACATAACATATTCAGTTCATAAGAAAGCAAATATGACTGTTGCATACATAGAATTGAATTGTGGATAAGTACTCATTAGTATCTTTGGTGTACCAGTTGGGATAAAGAAACAGCAAGTTCATCTATAGATAGGCAACTAGTTGCACAATGCTGACATTCAGCAGAAGGGTGATAGAGTACACCAAGCAAAGTGGATAGGTAACACCCAATAGATGAGGTCTAGAAAGGAGACAAAGTCTTAGGGTGCTGAAAAAGAGATGATTTTATTCCTAAAATTAGCCCAATGTATTTCAGCCAAGAAAGAGTGATACAGCCCTCTTCAGGAGATGTTAAAAAAAAAGAAAAGAAAAGAGAAAAAGGATACTACATGGACAGCAAAAATTAAAACAAGAGACAAATTACAATTTACAAAATCCAATTGTGATAATGGGGCTTCCCATTATCTAGACTTAGCTAAAGGGGAACACTTCCCTCTTCAGGTAAACCAAGGGTTAATGAGGTGTTGGGATTAGATTACATTTTACTGTGGGTCAGCATCACAGGTCACAGGGTGAGAACTGACCAATCAAAAGGTAAGAGCTGAGCATCTTCAGGATGCTTCGAGATGCTTCCAAGGAGAAGTTATAAAACTTCTTAGACGCCATGTGGCCGGAGAGAGAGAACAAAGAGAACAAAGAGACAACAACCAAGGAACCTCCTGGAGGGGGGATTCTGTGTCAGTAGCAGGCTGTAGGCCTAGCCTTGCCTCCTGGCTTCTTCATCATAGAACATCTAAGCCTAGGAACATCTGTGAGTACTAGAATGAGTGATCTAGTCGCGTTAGGGACTTTTCTGTTATTTTGGAGCTGGCTGATCTAAAGAATGTATCTGTGCTTTTATATCTGTTCTTTTTGTAACTACTCATAACTAAGCATGCCTGGGAGAGGGGAGTCTCCCATGTGTGCTATTGCCTTGTTCATTTGCATGCCTTGAATAAATACTTTCTGTAAAAGACCCTGTTTCTCTCCTTCCCACGCCAACGCTAGATAGAACTCCCCATCCAGAGGAGGGGGGGGAAGGGACAGCGTCCCACTGTACTGTCCTGTAATTCATAATTCAGTGGGTGGTGGCAGCAAAGATTAATATTAATCACATACGGGAATGTACATTCCAGTTTCACATACTGGAATTCTACATTTCAGTATCACACCAATACATATGCATGTATCTTACATCAAGCTCCATGTTAATTGTCTCAGTGTAGAAATGGTATATTAAACCAAATAAAGTTACAAAAGTACAAAATAATGCTTATAATACAACTTTAAAATCAGCCTGTGGATATTCTAAAAAAAGTGTCTCCAAAGCTTATGCTTGACAACTTGTTCCTTGCAGTACAATCACCATTTAACTATGTGAATATAGATTTATATTACACAAGCATAGAATCATAGAATCATAGAAATGTAGAGTTGGAAGAGACCACACGGGCCATCCAGTCCAACTCCCTGTCATGCAGTAACACCCTCAAAGCACTCCCGACAGATGGCCATCAAGCCTCTGCTTAAAAACCTCCAAGGTAGGAGACTCCACTACTCTCCGAGGCAGCAGATTCCACTGCCGGACAGCCCTGACTGTCAGGAAGTTCTTCCTGAGGTTCAGGTGGAATCTCCTTTCCTGCAGCTTGAATCCATTGCTCCTTGTCCTGGTTTCTGGAGCAGCAGAAAACAAGCCCCCTCCTTCCTCTACGTGGCATCCCTTCAAATATTTAAACATGGCTATCATGTCCCCTCTTAACCTCCTTTTCTGCAGACTAAACATACCCAGCTCTCTCAGTCTATCCTCATAGGGCATGTTTTTCAGGCCTCTCACCATTTTGGTCACCCTCCTCTGGACTTGCTCCAGCTTGTCAATATCCTTCTTGAATTGGGGTGCCCAGAACTGGACACAGTATTCAAGATGGGGTCTAACCAAAGCAGAGTAGAGTGGTACCAGTACCTCCCTCGATCTAGACACCATACTCCTGTTGATGCAGCCGAGAATTGCATTGGCTTTCTTGGCTGCCGCATCACACTGCTGACTCATGTTCAGCTTGTGGTCTATGAAGACTCCTAGATCCCTTTCACACGTACTGCTATCCAGCCACGTGTCCCCCATCCTATATTTCTGTATTCCATTATTTCTGCCTAAGTGTAGGACCTTACATTTCTCTCTGTTGAATTTCATTTTGTTCGCCCTGGCCCATAGCACATAGGATCTTGGATAGTGTGTAATACCAATTTCAATTTCAAAGATGATTTCAAAGACACAGTGGTTCTCCAAATACATAGGACACAGTCACAGTGTAAAGGCTGATGGGTTTGTTGCCACCCAGTGGGGCCAAAATCCTTTTGGATCACTGCAGCAGCATAACTCATAGTTTGCTGATGGTTTACTGGTTGGAAATTTTGTCTGAACTATTGTGCAAACTATTTCCTTGTTCTCCCACAGTGCGAAGACACATAAGCAAGCTTCACCAAGACAGCCAAGCTCCACCCTCACTCCATGATTGGAATGACCACTGGAATGTGGAATGTGAAATGACCTCCAGAAAAGCTGAAATAATATTAGCAACCCTACTCCTAGCACCATTATTATTGTCGCCTCTGACCATCTCAGTGTGCCTATGGAGTTTCACCGTCCACCGATGTTCAACAAGATCTAAGTATGTGTGAAAGAAGGAGACAAGTATTCATTGATACATAGGAGGACCAGAATTGGTCATGGTTCTTTAATATTGATCTTAGCCAGCTGGTTAAGGGAATGCATACTCAACTTGGCATTGAGAAGTTTGCATAAAAGTTCATTCCTTTAGCTTGGCTTGACAGCCACAGAAGACCGAATCCTTCAAACCTGATTTGTAGGGAGGATTAATCTTTTTTTTATTATTATTTGTATCCCGCCTCTCCATATGGATCAAGGCGGCAAACAACTTACAAATAGCATGTATTTCGAAACATTTCTATACATGCCCCCAACAATCTGTCAGATTTCTCCCTTTTTTAAAAAAGGTTTATATCCCAAGTTCTCTCCAACCCAGATATGAAAACAATGTGGATCTTGTCAAATTCTCATAAAAACAAACTACCCACCTAGAGAAGATACATGGCTGGTGGTTGCAGTGGCAGCCGCATATTCCCAGTAAATGTCCCATTTCAGTATTAAAACCAGGAAATTTCTCACAGCCGTAAGCTGGGTAAAGAAGGCATGCTTCTCTTTCTCTCCGCACTTTATTCCAATGTAACTGCACAATTAAAATCACACTGCCTAACATAGCAGATGGAGGAAAAGACAGCTGCGCTTACTCAACAGAATTCTGAAGTCACACGGATTTGACTCCAGTACTCCTCAGAGGCCTATGCTATGTAGTGTAACTGGCTGCTGTGATCTAAGGCTCATGTCTCAGGTCATGCCAACCCATTGTTTCTTTCGGTGTTCTTGTATAAGTATATTTTCTCTATGTTAATGATGGCTAATGATGATTCACAATGACTATTGAAAGATAATGAGATACTTTCTTTGATCCTGTACATGGGGAAAGGCAGGATATAAATTTAAATGAATAAATGTAATGTAATGTCATCAAAGTCAAGTATTCAAAACACCTCCTCCTTCTCCTGCTCTTCCTTCTCCTTTTCTCCTTCTCCCTATTACAAAATCCAGCATATCAATGGCTCCTTATCTTAATTGTCCAAGGGACAACTGAAAAACTAACTTTTAGGAGGCAGAATCATCACAACCCGCAAATGGCTGGGACAAGAAATGTAAGAGGAGTACTCTCTTTTGTACTGAAAGCGATAATTGCTATAATTAACTCATGAATGTTAGGAAAATCTCAGTGAAATTCTGCCTGTGGAGGAATAGTGATGGCAATGGCCAAGCAGAATGGTACTGTGGAAAGCTTTTCATTGTTTTTGTGCCTGCAGCCCAGCACTGCACCGAAAAGCACATTTTTCTGGAAGAGGAGGAGAAATTCAGAAACACATTAGTGCTTGGAGAGCAGAAGTTATCACGTTTTCTTCCATAGTACTGTCCTTTGTAGAATCAATGAGATCTTGCATTTTCAGCGGACATATACTTAAAACAGGGGTAGCCAGCTTCCAGGGATTGAAGGGGGTAACTCATTTCCTGTCAGTCATGAAGGACCATACACACCCATTACCCACCATGTTTTAGATCAGGCATGGGAATTGTATGACCTTCCAGAAGTTGTTGAACTATACCTTTAAACATTCCTCACCATTGGTTACACTGGCTACTTTCAGCCCAGCAATATCTTAGTGCTGGGGGGCATATATTTCCTTAACTTGTATTAGATTCAGAGAGCCTTTCTTCTCAAAGCCAGAAAGGATTTCCAGATTTCTAAAAAATGACTTGGGGCACTCCATGAGGCCTACAGGCCACAATTTGCCATTCAAACTGAAAAACTCACAAACGTATTCCTTCTATTAGATTTTGCCATTCACTCCCCACAGTGAAAATCTAAAATAACAAAATAATAGACCAACAGAGTTGGAATGTAATGGTGTTACCCATGATCTTGAACCTCATTGCCAAAATAAATTCAGCAACCTGACTAGTTTCTCCCACATTCAGATTAAAACCTGAATTACCCATTTGAATCCTCTTTGTTGATTTCTCCCTTCTGTCATTTCTTGTATGTATCCGTTCTAAATCTCAGCTTGCCTGAAAGTGCTCAAGACAGATATACCTCAGTTAATGAAGTAGATGTGTTCCTGAGCATTTCTTCTTTAACAGAAAATTTGGTACCAGAGGCAGAAATAACATGGCAGGAATAGAGACAATTTCCTACACCACAGAAAGAAGAGCAGTTCAATGTGTTTCAGCAAATTTTTAATTCAAAACCAACAATGTGCCTATGTGAAAAGAAACAACCAGGTCAGGTAAGCTTTGCATAAATCAACAAATACATTTTGAACCTTCCAGAAACCACCTGAGGACTTCTTCCAAAATGCACCCACTATTCTTATTATTTCCATTTTGGTGATCAAATTTATAAATCTGTGCTATTTTTTTTCACATGTTATGAGGTAGTTGATGAGATAGACTTATATGTTCTTCCCTTTCTCTCTATTTTGCTGTTCACACATGCTTGACAAGAGATTCTGGAGTCAGCTGCTGTTTCTCTGTTGCAAGCAGGCATACACCACTACAGTAGGGGCAGTTAGAAAAGGATCCCATTCTTTTCCAGATCAATTGTTTATATCAGACAAACTGCATTAACCCACCACTGAAAATCTATGTGTTATTAAGCCATACACCCCCACTCCATGATATGGTATAATTGGCAAATATATTTAATTGTTGTAAGATATAAATTATACACTGCTATGGCTGTAACACCATGCTGACGAAAGAGGACTGGCTGAATACGTGCAATGCAAAAGTAGGTCAGATGGGACTTCAGGGCGTGGCCAGATCATAGTCAGGAAAACTCCAGTGCTAATGGATTTGCAAATGTTGCTCAACAGCTCAACCTTTAGAATCAATAGCAGTTAAAACTGCCTCCACAGAGCACCTGATTGCCTCCAACCATCTTCTTCTGCCCGCCAAAACTTCCCCTTTGTCTCCTCACCTGTCTCATCATTAAGGAGCTATCACAACTCCCATCAGTCATTTGCTATAGCCATTAACTCATTCCATGACCCATTGTCTACTCTGTCAGAGAGCCATTAAAACATTCCCCTTCGTGGTGGAAACAGGATATTTAAACCCTGGCTCTGACCCAGATGGTTCATAGTACTCTGGACATAGGCTATCACTCTGCTGCTCTGATTCCCATTCTTGTACTACCTTCAGACCCTTAGTCTGATCCACATCACTTCTTCTCTTCTCTCCAGATAGGTAAATATCATCCACTTGGCCCTAATTACTTGCTATCCAATTTTTCCTCCCTTCTCCTTCAATTAGCCTTGTGTGATTGTGAGACTGCTTGGATCTTGGGTGCATGTGATTGTCAGTTCCCCCCAATAAAACAAAACTTTCTTTTAAAATCTCTGGTTGGTGTTCCTTCCTTAGTACCAGTATTCAAATATGTAAAAGATCATGCCAAGTTTTCCCCCTCTTGCAGGTCTCCCCTTTGAGCTAATATTTCCTACTGTTTCACGGAGGCACTGGCATCACAGGTGGACCTCTGTATCACCCATGTTTTGGGGTAACATATGTTTCCCGCAACCATCCATCACCATTTCCAGTGCCAGGGCTGCTAAAAAATATACCTGCACCAGGTGCAAGCTGGTCACTTTCTTGGAGGAGAAGGTTCGCCAGCTGGAGGCATGAGTTTCTGATCTCCACCTTATCAGGGAAGGGGAGGAGTTTTTGGATAGGGTAGAGAAGACCTACCGGAACTCCAAATACATGGAGGAGCAGCCAGATCAGGAAGCCAGTACACTGCGCCAGGAAACGGAGGCTTGGGCAAATGTCACACGGAGGAGTAAAAGGACCAAAAAGGTAACAGAGACTCTTAACCTACACAATCGCTTTGATGTATTTGGACTTACAGACAAAGAGGAGCACTATGCAGAGGAACAGAATGTCAACAAGAAAGAATCCAACATCGGCAACAGGAACTAGATCAATGCTCCCAGCCTCAACAGAATGCTCAGGCAGTCCTAGTAAAACACACTTATCGAGGAGCCCAGGGGAAGCCTCAGAAGAGGCGAGTTCTGGTTGTTGGGGACTCTTTGCTAAGAGGAACTGAAACAGCAATCTGCAAAATGGACAAGCTCAATCGAGAGGTCTGTTGTCTTCCTGGGGCCAGGATCAACCACATAACGGAGAGGCTAACCAGGCTAGTCAAACCCACTGACTATAAGCCTCTCATTTTGGTTCATGTCGGAACCAATGACACTGCAAGGAGCAGCTTAAACCACATTGCAAAGGACTACAAGCGTATGGGGACGAAGCTTAAGGACCTTGGTGTGCAGGTGGTCTTTCGTCTCTCCTCCCTGTTCAAGGATACGGCGCACGTAGGGAAAGGGCAATAGTAGAGGTCAACAACTGGATCCGCACATGGTGCCGCCAACAACGGTTTGGGTTTTTGGAACATGGCCTGAATTTCCATGAACATGGGCTTCTGGCGAGGGATGGGCTGCACCTCACAAAACTTGGCAGGAATGTTTTTGCTAACAGTCTTGCAAGGAAGATTAAGAGGTCTTTAAACTAAGTTCCACTGGGGAGGGGGACAACATTATTCAGGGCAAGGACTCAGAGAACACAGGGGGAAAAGGCCCAAATGATACTGGACAAGTAGTACAAGCGGCCAATGGCGGGAGGAGTAGAATCAATAGTACAGGACTTACAGGAAGGGCCCAGGGACTTAAGTGTCTCTACACTAATGCAAGAGTATGGGAAACAAGCAGGATGAGCTTGTACTCCTAGTACAAGAAAATAAATACGATTTGATAGGCATCACTGAGACCTGGTGGGATGAGTCTCATGATTGGAATATAGGAATAGAGGGGTATAGCCTATTTTGTAAAAATAGACCAAACAAGAAAGGAGGAGGAGTAGCCTTGTATGTCAAGGATGTTTTCACCTGTGAAGACATCCAGGACTTAAACCCAGAAAGCCAGGTCGAGAGCATTTGGGTAAGAATTAAGGCAGCGAGAAACAATAGGGATATTCTGGTGGGGGTTTACTACAGACCTCCAACCCAGGCTGAGGACTTGGATGACGCCTTCCTCAACCAAATGACTGCACATTCAAAGAGGAGGGATACAGTAAAAATAGGAGATTTCAATTACCCAGATATATGCTGGCAGTCATATTCTGCCAAGACAGCAAGGTCCAGCAAGTTTCTTGCTTGTCTTGCAGACAACTTCATGGTCCAGAAGGTGGAAGAGGCCACAAGGGGATCAAATATTCTAGACCTGGTCTTGACCAACAGGGATGACTTTGTGAATGAGGTAGAAGTGGTTGGATCTTTAGTGGGGAGTGACCATGCCCTGTTGAAATTAAGCATTCAGTGGGAAGGAGAAGATAAGGGTAGCCAGACACTCATGTTAGATTTTAAAAAAGCGGACTTCTGTAAACTTAGGGAGCTGCTGCCTGGAATTCCGTGGTCAGGAATAGTTAAAGGGAAAGGAGTTCAGGAGGCATGGGAGTTCCTTAAAAAGGAGATACTGAAGGCACAGTCTAAAACTGTGCCAATAAGGAGGAAAAATGGAAGGCATCTGAAGAAACCAGAATGGTTGACTAAAGAACTCTCAGCTGAGCTAAGAGTTAAGAGAAACATGTATAGGAAATGGAAGAAGGGGGAAACCACCAAAGAAGAATTTAAGCAAGTAGCTAGGAGATGTAGGGAGGAAGTCAGAAAGGCTAAAGCACAGAACAAACTTAGGCTGGCCAGAGACATTAAAAACAATAAAAAGGGCTTTTTTAAATATGTCCGCAGCAAAAGGAAAAAGAAGGAGACAGTAGGGTCGCTACGCAGAGAAGATGGCGAATTACTCACAGGGCGGAGAGAAAAGGCAGAGCTACTTAACACCTTCTTTGCCTCCGTATTTTCCCAGAAGGATACAAGCACTCAACCTGTAGGTTGGGGAGCAGGGGAGGAAGCGGAGGAAATGAGGCACATAATAAGTAGAGAGGTGGTACAGGAATACCTGGCCGCATTGGATGAATTCAAGTCTCCAGGGCCAGATGAATTGCATCCTAGGATATTAAAAGAGCTGGCAGAGGTCATTTCGGAACCGCTTGCTATAATTTTTGAGAAATCTTGGAGGACAGGAGAAGTTCCAGCAGCTTGGAAGAGAGCAAATTTTATCCCCATCTTTAAGAAGGGGAAAAAAGAGGACCCAAATAATTATCGCCCAGTCAGCCTGACATCAGTACCCGGAAAGATCCTGGAGCAGATCATTAAGCAGTCAGTTTCTAATCATTTAGAAAGCAACGCGGTAATCACGAGAAGTCAACATGGATTTCTCAAAAATAAGTCATGCCAGACTAATCTTATCTCTTCTTATGATAGAGTTACTAGCTTGATAGATGAAGGGAATGCTGTGGATGTAGCATATCTCGATTTCAGTAAGGCCTTCGACAAAGTTCCCCATGACATTCTTGCAACGAAGCTAGTAAAATGTGGGCTGGACAGGGCTACTGTTAGTTGGATTTGTAATTGGTTGACCGACCGAACCCAAAGGGTGATCACGAATGGCTGCTTTTCATCCTGGAGAGAAGTGACTAGCGGGGTGCCACAGGGTTCTGTCCTGGGCCCAGTGCTGTTCAATATTTTTATCAATGACTTGGATGAAGGAATAGAGGGCATGCTCATCAAATTTGCAGATGACACCAAATTGGAAGGGGTTGCTAATACGCCAGAGGACAGGATCAAAATTCAAAATGACCTGGATAGATTGGAGAGCTGGGCCAGGGCGAACAAAATGAAATTCAACAGAGAGAAACGTAAGGTCCTACACTTAGGCAGAAATAATGGAATACAGAAATATAGGATGGGGGACACGTGGCTGGATAGCAGTACATGTGAAAGGGATCTAGGAGTCTTCATAGACCACAAGCTGAACATGAGTCAGCAGTGTGATGCGGCAGCCAAGAAAGCCAATGCAATTCTCGGCTGCATCAATAGGAGTATGGTGTCTAGATCGAGGGAGGTACTGGTACCACTCTACTCTGCTTTGGTTAGACCCCATCTTGAATACTGTGTCCAGTTCTGGGCACCCCAATTCAAGAAGGATATTGACAAGCTGGAGCAAGTCCAGAGAAGGGCGACCAAAATGGTGAGAGGCCTGGAAGCCATGTCCTATGAGGATAGACTTAGAGAGCTGGGTATGTTTAGTCTTCAGAAGAGGAGGTTAAGAGGGGACATGATAGCCATGTTTAAATATTTGAAGGGATGCCACGTAGAGGAAGGAGGGGACTTGTTTTATGCTGCTCCAGAGACCAGGACAAGGAGCAATGGATTCAAGCTGCAGGAAAGGAGATTCCACCTGAACCTCAGGAAGAACTTCCTGACAGTCAGGGCTGTCCGGCAGTGGAATCTGTTGCCTCGGAGTGTAGTGGAGTCTCCTTCCTTGGAGGTTTTTATGCAGAGGCTTGATGGCCATCTGTCGGGATTGATTTGAGGGTGTTCCTGCATGGCAGGGGGTTGGACTGGATGGCCTGTGTGGTCTCTTCCAACTCTGAATTTCTGTGATTCTATGATTCTATGAAAATAATCCACCTGATAGAGAAAGAAGAAAAAAGAGGAATTCGTTGGCTATAAAAACACTTTGTGAAAAGAATGACTCACTGTCAGAGTTTTTGTTACTAAATTATGCCTCTATATCCATCTTGGTTTCTTTAGATACTGCCATCTTTCTTTCTCTGGAAGTATTTGCAACTGCACCTTCAATATCTCACTGATAAGAAACCCTCATGCATCATGAACTGCTTTCTTTTTTTAGCAATTCCACGGAATCTTATCCTGTATTTCCTTAATGTTATTGAAACTATTTGTCCTACCATTCTTAAAAATCCAGCTACATCTGGCTTCCTTTTCCTCTGTACAACAAATCCCAAGAAGATGCAGTCACTCACACTCAAGGTTTCCACTACTTCCCACCCATCGACAGTTCACCCTGTTTGGTTACAGTCAGGTCTGAGATAGTTTGCCTTCTCTCAGCTTTTGGTCAATGAACTACTATGTTCTAGTACTACAGTAGCTCATTTTTTAATTTCATGATTTATTATTTTATAAGATAAATATATATTACTTTTAGTTGTTGTATGTAGCATCCCACATGATAAATAGGAACAACGTTGTGCTGTGTCAGCTTATTGCCTGGGAAATTATGACACAGAATTGGGAGACTGCCCTGGATTTAGAAATTATTCAACATGAGAACTGATAGAACTCAAATGGCTTGTGTGTGTGTGTGTGTGTGTGTGTGCACTTCATGTTCACCATAGCAAAAGCAGGAATAGAAATCTTCTGGTTTTATTGGGGTGTGTGGAAATAATGTCAGAAGTGAGTCTAATATGCAAGCTAAGGTGGCTTCCATTTCAGTGAGGCTCTGAATCCAAGGTTTCAGGGTTTACTTATCTGTGGTTCTGAACTTTATCTCCAAAATAGGTTCAGGTCCTTGAATAGGTACTTTAAAGATCAGATGAAAACTCTCTGAAAGTTTTAACTCTGAGTAGATTCACCACCCCAGTGACACGGGAACACTTTGATGTTAATTGCTGTCAAGTTGACTTTGACTTGTGATGACTCTATGAATGAGAAACCTACAGGTCACCCTGTTTCAGTGGCCTTGCTTGGAACTTTCAGACTCAGGGCTGTGGCTTTCTTGATTGAGTCTTAATCACTCTGGGAACACTAGACACCACTATCTGCAAATGAAGTTGCTTTTCCTTCTTGCTAGGGTAGCCAAACGCACCCAGAAATAATGATGTCCATAAACTCATACTATGGATTAGGAAAGGGTGAGTAGGCTCCATACCAGATCAGCTGGGGTCTGTAGGGGTGGCTGAACAGCAGCTTTGAGAAAATAGATAAGTAATGTCAGGTATCAGGTAGTAAGAAGCAGGGGAGAATTCTAAGGTCAGGCTGCAGGATGTGCAGGACCTTGGAGAATTCTCAGACCCTGACTAAATTTTCAAACAGTCCATAGGGCAAGGTGATTAAAGTTACTTTTAAATTGGTTGTAGTTATAGCTGAAATAGCTCATTATTGTTAAGGCTACGCTGTTCTACAAGTGATTTTTTTTTCAGTATTAAAATGGTTACTTCTCCTTACTTTTAAAAACAGTTACAAGTCTTTTGCCTATGGTACAAAACACACATCCCATAAGGAGAATAACAGTAAATTAAAAAAAAAAGTTAAAGCTACACAGCAAAAAAGAAAAAGGGGGGAGGAGAGAAAGCTATGTTCATTTAAAAAAATAAAAAAATAAACATTAAAATAATTAAATTAACATCAGTAAACATTAAGATATCTATTTATTTTATGAAATTTTTTTCCATCCTATTCAGGAAAAATAGGGCAAATTCCTTCTCCCAAGGGAAATCCTGTCTCACTTTATGCAGTCCTTTGACTCAAAGGTGTCATCAACCAGCAGGAGGATGGGATGGTCTAACAGGGGTATCAAACTCAATTTCATCTTGGGCCTCATCACTATTATGGTTGTCCTCAAAGGGCCAGTTGTATCTGTATGACTATATAAATGTATCTGCTCTTTTATCATATTAAATAATTGCCTCTGCATTCGATTATTACTGGTTTTAGTAATAACTAACTCTGAAACTAGAAGTTTAGGAAAAATAATGGCAAGCAGATATTCAAGTGTACAACTATTGTACAATTTATTGCAAAATAAAATTTTGAAAATATAAGGTTATTTTTTAGTCATCAGACAAATATTATCTGTGCCTCTTTCTGCTCCCCCCATCCCTTGTGCTCTTTCTTCCTCTCTGCCCCTCTCTGTACTTGGTAAGCCCAATCCCCACATTGTGGGCCCCTGGCTGCTGGTATTCTGAAGAGGGGCCCAGCAGCCAACACTTGCAATCTACTTCTACTTCTGACTGATCCTCTGTCCAACTTTTGCAAGCCATGTGGAGTGTCACCATGGTTAGCCACAGCAACGCTCTGACAGTGAGACTTGGACAGAAGAGCAATCAGAAGTAGATTGTAAGTGCTGACTGCTGGGCCCCTCTTCAGAATACCGGCAGCTGGGGGCCTGCAGTGTGAGAATTGGACTTGCCAGGTGAGGGGAGTACTGTAGCTGCAGGAGAGGTGTGAGAGCCACATGAAATGGCCAGGCAGGTCAGATTTGGACCACAGGTCTTGTGCTTGACACATGTGGTCTTTCAGGACTTCCAGAAAGAGTGGTACCAGAGCCCTGTTTGAGCATCTGAATCCCTAACATGATGAATAATCAGAGTAGAGATAAGTGCCTAGCTCTGCCCACTGCTTGGTCATCTCTGTGCCTACCCATGCTCCTCCACGAACTAGAAAGAGTATGTCCACACAGGGGATGTCTGAAGATCAGCATTTACCTCAAACAGAGCAAGCTCCCTACTGCAATTTTTCAACTCTTGAGCTCATGGAGAGTAGTACAGATAGCAAGAGAATGAACTGAGTTAATATGACTCTTCCCACTCTCCTCTACTTGGGTCTAGTCATGTGGGAATTACCAGGCCTGAATAAGCCTAAAAGTCCTCACCAAATGATCTTGGGTGAACTTGTCAGTCTCAGAACAAGAGGACTGCTTTTTTGATATATAAAAAAAATAAAATTTGCTATAAATACTGGGAGATTCGGGGCTGTCTGAAAAATGAGCTGCCACTTCAGGAGGCTTCTAAGAAAGGCAAGTCAACATTTGTTGTTTTTGAGGTGGACAGGGGGTGGTCTGGTGAGTCTCAAAAAGATGATGGCTACAAAAAGTACCTTGAGGCTACATATGGACTAAGGACAATATTTGTCCATCCTCAGTCTAGGTCAGTGTTTTCAACTTTGGCCCTTTCCGCACAAGGGAGATATATCACTGTAATGTCGTTGCATCACAAATACATCTACATGTCAAACTGGTTTGACATCATTCTGTCATAGGCCATTTCCGCACGAGTCTGTTATAGTGCGATGGATTCCACTTTCAACCTCCTATGGAATCCTGGGATTTGCAGTTTAGGGAGGGGCATTTTGAATTCTCTTCCAGAGAGCTCTTTGGCCTCAGGAAACTACAAACTCCAGAATTCCACAGTATATTGAAAGTGGAATGGTAGCACTATAACACTGTAGTGCGGAAATGGCCATAGTATGTTCTGCATGTGTTCAGCTCTTAGCATGGTTCACATCATTGTGAAACCAGTGTAATATAAAACCAGAAAAACTCCAATGCAAACCAACCATAACAGTACCGCTGTTGCATGTGGAAGCATTACATCGATTCACACCAGAGGTGGGCATTAAATCAACCAATCAGTGGTGGCAGAGCAATGGAGGGAGGTTCCAGGAGAACTGACAATGCAGAAGCTACAAATGATTTTCTCCACTTTACTTCGACAGAAACTGGAGGACGTGCAGATAAGAATCAGGGTAAGTCGGAGTAAAACACACCGCTCATAAAATGCAGTGAAATGCTCCTCCACTCTAGTGTGGAAATGGCCTTTGACTGGCAATAACTCTCCATAGTTTCAGACAGGTTTCCTTTCTAACTCTACCTAAAGATGCCAGAGATTGAAATGGGAACTTCTACTTGTTCCACCACTGATCTATGGCTGCATGTACATATAATACTGTGTAAAGTGTTTTTTCCAAACTCTGGGATGGATTGCTGTCCTAATTCTAGAAAGTCCAAGCCTGGCAGGTTTCAGGCTCATTGACCAACAGGCAGGTTGGCTGATGCCTGGATACGGACCCATGTACATGTCAGCCCTGTCGCATCTGTAGCCAATAAAGTTGTGGCTTTTCTTTTCCCAAACCTTGTGTGTGTGTGTGATTTGCTCCATATGTGCTCTTGACCCTGAGCATGCAACATACTTTTTATGGAGCAAAAGCAAATAGGAAAAGATTTATTTTAATAAATGAAATAAATAAAATAAAATAGCCCATGGATAATCAAATCTGTGATTGCTGAACCTGCAAAAAGTGGAGGGCCAACTGTATAGCCAATGGGCACAAATATGACCAGTCCCTGGCACATTAAGGGGGAAAATGCCAGTCCCCCATCCTCCATTGGATTGCTTAAGAAGCACTGATTTAAACCATTGCACTTATGGCTAGTTTAGAGTTATTCTGTCTGCAAAAACATCCTACTCAAAGGTGGGATTTTTTTTTAAATGTGGGTTGAGAAGGACCTTGAACATTTTTTTGGGGGGGGGCACTTTAGGGCCACAAAAATAGAGCTTAGGTGCCACATGTGGCCCAGCTTTCTGCTAAGGTAAACAAAGCAACCGATTGTGTTTTTATCTTCATGTGCATTCACTGCTGCCACCAGCAACTATCTTTGCCATAAGTAGGTCATGTACTAAGGGCACCATTTTGGGAGGAGCAAGGGGTGATATGTCCCTCTTTATTTCAGCTCTCTGGATAATCTATGACTATTATCTGGTTTAAGAAAAGGCAGTCCTAACTAATTATCATAAAATACAGTTCTCTTTGGCTGTTTACTTATTTATTGCCCAAATACTCTAATCTCTTGCTAAGCAGCTTACATATGATTTCCAAGCAGTCTCACATCCAGATAACATTCAACTGGGTGGATCTGCTTAGCCTCAGCAGTAGAACACCATCATGTGCCTTATTATGCATGCAAGTATTTATTAATTACATTCATATTCCTCTTTCCTTCAAGGGAGCAAAGGCAGCACATATGAGAGTCCACCTCGCTACTTTATCCTCTTAATAACCCTGTGAGGAAGGTCAGGCTGAGACTGAGACCATTTCCGCGTGAGGCTGTTATAGTGCTATTATTCCACTTTCAACATCCTATGGAATCCTGAGGTTTGCAGTTTAGGGAGGGGCCTTAAGCCCTAAAGTGGTATAATAGCATTATAACAGTCTAATGCAGAAATGGCCTGAGAGTAACTTCCACAAGGTCAACCATCAAGTTTCATGGCTCAGCTGAAGACTTGAACCTGGGTCTCCCAGTCTAACACTCCGGTCACCATATCACCATATCACACTATCCTACACCCCAACATTTAGATGTTCTGTGGACCTTTTATCTTGAGTGTAATACAAGTGAGAACTGCAACTAGTCTTGCAGCATGGAGTCATCTTGTTTACTGTCCAAGCAGTGGTTCTCCCAACACTCCAATCACTGTAACACAATGGCATCTGCCATTTAGATCATTCTGGACACCACAGTAAAATCTTACAGCATGGAGTGATCTTGTTCTCAGTCCAATCAGTAATGCCCGTTACTCAAACCCTCCCAGTTTTCCATTTCTCAATCAATCAGATTTCTTTTTTAATCTTCTTTTATTTTTATTTTTAATATGTAATTTGTAATATGTAAACACACAGAATATAGAATACAAAGCTCTAAAAAGACACAAAACACACACTACACAGTGTACAATGCAATACAAAATAGACAAAACAAAGCTCTAACTAACTAACTAACTAACTAGAACTTAACTATCCATAAAACTAAACAAACAAAACTACCTAACACTGAGTTAAAAAGAGGATCCAACCCCTGTAGTAACAGCTTTTAGTAAAATCATAGTAACCTTTTTATAGCAATCTAATATGTATTATTAGCTAATAATGTTTAATATTAAAATTCTAATCTTGCAAATTACTATAATTATAGTATATATAGTGTGTCAGTCAGCTTTCTGTGATCACTGGGCACATTTAGTCCTCACGTTTTGGGCTGTTGACTGCTCTACCAGATTTCCTTTCAATTTTTTTTTTTTTAATATAGTACTCTAAACCCCAAGGTTTTCCCAGAGTTGCCATTCCTGCTGTGCGTCTTCAAGTTGTTTCTAACTTAGAGTCACCATAAGCAAAACCTATCACAGAGTTTTCCTGGCAAGATTTGTTTGGAGAGGGTTTGTCATTGCCTTCCTCTGAGGCTGAGAGAGTGTCAACTGCCCAAGGTCACCCAATGGGTTTCCATAGCTGAGTGGGAATTCAAATGCTGACCTCCAGAGCCCTAATCTAACACTCAAACCACTTCACCATTCTGGTTCCTTGTGCCGAAATCACCCTTAACAGTGAGTGTAATACCATTTTGACTATATGAGTCACATCACTCATGCCTGAACATCAGAAATAGGGGAAATTTACAGTACAGCATCTGCAGATGACAGAAGAATTAATCAATTCAAAACATTTTAACTCGTGGCAAAAATATGCACTCTTTTAAAACTGCAATTATTTTTAATACATATCCCCTTCTCCCCCCACTTTAAAAAAATTCCACTAGCAAGTAAGATCTAAAAAGAGGCTTTTCTACCAAAAGCAAGCCCACTTCAAAGCAGAATCCATCTATGACATATCCATGTACTCTATTATCCAAGAATTTTAAAAAACTTTCCTCTCTTCTAAATTGAAATGTATGGAAAATTATTCAATAATCAGTCAGCTAAAACTCATACAATTAAGATTAGTTGTGATCATATATGATATCTCTTGGCACCTGATATTATCTTTCTTAGAGTAGATAAATTGGAGTGAATGCTTTGAAATCAATAAGACTTGAAGTTAGTTATGACTGATATGTCAACTTATTTTGTCTGCTGTTGAGCTTAACGTTCCTTTTTGGATGAGGAATCCAAGAATTCCCATTGCATATCATTAGTAGAATGCTACAGAGAAAGACTTTCATGCCTAATATACTTAATACCATAACTTAGAAAGGTCCCCTTTTCAGAGTACAACTGTCAGAATTCCCTACCTCTTCCTTCTGCAGCACAGCCGGGGAGTTTCCCAGGCTGTGCTGGGGCAGGAAGTGTGACCACTGTGGCTTCAGAGGCTCTGCACGCACAGCAAGTGTGCATGGGGCCCTGGAGCAACGCACGATCGGCTGAAAGCCGAAAATGAAAAAGTGCACGAGCGGTGCCTGCCCTACCCTGGAGCGTCTCGCGATTGTGTGTCATGAAGATCTCTCCTCACAATTGCGCAATGCTCGAGGGGCCGTTTCGCATTGCAAATGCCATGCAAAAAGGACCTTAAGGGAAGAGGTAGAGGAGGTCCAGTAGTTTCCCACTGGAAGCATGTGATTTCATCCTGTTCATCCATAACAGATTGGAAAGTTGGGTCAAAGTACTACACATAAGCAGGAAAAATGAATTGTGCAAATACAAGATAGGTGATACCTGACTTGACAACACTATATGAGAAAAGGACCTAAGAGTCTCAGTAGACTACCAAATGTGAGTCAATAGTATGATGCAGTTGCCAAAAAAAAAAGTCAGCGAAATTCTGGGGGCTGTAGCAACAGCAGTACACTGTCCACACTGAAGGATGTGACAGGACCATTTTTTTCTTCTTTAATTTGGTCTCACCTGGAATACTGCATCCAGTTCTGGGCACCACAGTCCAAGAAAGATATTGGCAAGTAGGAACATGTCTAAAGCAGAGCAACTAAGATGGTCCAAGGTCTGGAAACTGAGCTCTGTGGGGAACGGCTTAGGGAGTTGGGTATCTTTCGCCTGCAGAAGAGAAGACTGAGAGGTGATGTGATAGTTATTTTCAAATTGTCATGCCCTGCTTCCAGAACATGGACTCTAGCTCAGAGTCTGAAACAGGGGGCATGCCAGAGGCTGAGACAGGGGCAGTTGGTTTTGTTTGTTTTATCAGCTGTGACACAAATATCTGAAGGAACATCATTTGGAGATGGACCAAGATCGTTTTCTATTGCCCCAGAGATCAGGACACAAAATAATGGATTCAAATTGAAAGAAAAGAGATTCTACCTAAACATTAAGAATTTCTTAAGAGTAAGCTATTTGACAGTGAAGTAGCTTAATTTGGTGGACTTTTCTTTATGGTCATGGATGGTTAACTCTCAGGAATTCTTGTGTGGCTAGCTCTCAGGAATGCTTTTGCTATGTGTTTCTGCATGGGAGAGGGTTGGATCAGACAGCCCCTGTGGTCTCTTCTACCTTTATGATTGTATGGTCACTTGGAATTCTATGCCAGGGTGAAGAGCTCAGTGAAGCCCAGCTACAATATTGGTGCCATAATGCTCTGTGAATCATGAAAGTGGCTGTGTCAATCTCCTCTAGTAACCATGTCCATCTCTACCACAGTTGCTAATTACTTTCTGAGCTCTGTTTATGGTGTTGGCTTTAAAGCTTGAGTCCTAAATAACTTAGGGCTTGGTTGTCTGTGGGAATCACTTTCTCATTATGAACGTGTCTTACTTATTGAGACCTGAAGGAGAACCTCTTTTGGAAACACTGTTCTTTACACAAGCCTAGTGGATACAGTAAAAGAGCTTTGGCAAGTACCTCAGAGGGCTTTAATATGTACTATTCCCAAACTGCTGAATTTTTCTTCTTTCCGAGTGATGGTCGGAGGCTTAGCTTTTTGAAACCAATCATAGTGTAGTTAGTTGGAGTGTTAGACTAGGCATGTGCAAGAACTATAAACCCCTACATTGGAGTTCTCTTGAAAGCACATAACAAAAACAACAAGATCAACAAAACAACATTTCTGCACTGCTCTGTTATAGTGTTCTTATTCCACTTTCAACATCCTGTGGAATTCTGGGGTTTGTAGTTTACTGAGAGCAAAGAGCTCTCTGGTTGAGAATTCTAAATGCCTTTCCCTAAACTGCAAACCCCAGGATGCCATAGGATGTTGAAAGTGAAATAATAGCTCTATAACAGCGTAGTGCGGAAATTGCCTTAGCTTTGAGTAAAAGATATTCCCCATCTCTCTCTATTTTGTTGTTGTTGTTGTTGTTGTTGTTGTTGTTGTTGTTGTTTTTCAGTATCGTTTGAGTGGTTTTAATATCATTTTAATCTTTTAAGGTATTTCTGTTACTTAGAGAGGCCTACTGGTCACATTTATATTCTACCTAACATTTCCTAGATAAAAAACTGGGGTCATTTCTGCACTGCAATGTTATTATCCTGTGAAATTCTGGGGTTTGTAGTTTAGGGAAGAGCGTTTAGAATTCTCAGCCAGAGAGCTCTTTGGTCTCAAAGAAATCACAAACCCCAGAATTCCACAGGATGTTGAAAGTGGAATAATAGCACTATAACAGTGTCTTGCGGAAATGCCCAAAGGCACTTGTGGCCAAGGAATGTAAGAGAGAAGTCCAGATGGCAAAACTTATTTCTGAGGAGGGATATACAAGCTAGGAGATGCTGCCACAGTTTGCTCTTGCCTGTGCTGAGTGGGAAGAGCAAGATTCTGCCCCTCCTCTCCTCCCCACCCAACCACTAAGTTAATTGAGTACAATCTGCAACTACAACTCAGCTTACAGCAATTGAATTGAGGACAAAGAGGGAAAGTGGGAGGAGGAGAGAGAAATCGGACTATTTTAAGCAGCTGAAAAATCAGGATAACGGAGGATTAATTTGGGGCTGTCACCGTCAAATCATGACAATGAAGGGTATGTCACATAAAGGGCTTCATCAGGTACTATTAAAGTGTTCAAACTGTTGACTATTCCACTTTTTGTGTAATGATTAGTCCCTAATCTCCCAGCTTTTAACAGAGGGATTTGGACACATTTCTTTTCTGTTTGCTCTTTAATTTGCTTTGAGTGTTTTTATTATTGTTTTAATGTTAAGAGGGTTTGTTTGTATGCTTTTATGCCACTGTAATCTATTTTCACCAATTATATATTGTTCCAATGACTGCTGTGGAAAAATGGTATAAAAATATGAACTGGACTGGGAAACATGTGGATCCCCAGGATGTTGTTGGACTACAACTCCCAGCAGTTCCAGCCAGCATAGCCAATGGTGCAAAATGCTGGGAAATGCAATTTAGTAACATCTAGAAGGCCTGTGATTCCCTCTCACAAACTTTCATATTCCATGGCCATTCTACTATATACTACATCTGGTTTAGAGAAGATATGTTTTTTTTCCAAATGGCCCATTGTAATGCCCAGCCAGGCAGTCCAAATTTTGGGGATATGATCTCTTTCTCTGGCCAGACATTCTGAGTGCCAAAGATTTTTAAAGACTGTAAGACAACTGGTGCTGGGAGAGCCCAGTGGGTCGATCATTTGCCGTTAGAGTCTGTGTTCTACAAACCAGCACAGAATGGCCATAAGAAGCAGTTCCAAAGATCACAACAATAAAGCAATATGATGCAGTTACCCCTGGTGTGTTAATGAGGTTAAAATGTGCTGAATGTTCACACTTCGGCTGCAATGCATACATACCACTTGCTACAGGTGCACCGTGCTAATTTGCTCTTTGGGAAAACTGTGAGCTATTTGCATAATTTCAGCATCCAAGAAAGAGAGACAGAGAGAGAGAGAGAGAGAGAGAGAGAGAGAGAGAGAGAGAAAGAAAGAAAGAAAGAAAGAAAGAAAGAAAGAAAGAAAGAAAGAAAGAAAGAAAGAATCTGCAAACATCAGGAAAATCTGTATGTTCATCAACTTGCAGCAATAATTCATTGAAACTTCACCCCCCCAAACAACAACAACAACAACAACAACAACCAACAACTAGTATCTAGCATGAATTCTTGGAAATGTGGTAGGGGGATGAAGCACTTCTGGAATCCTGCATTTTTGCTTTGCCAACTAGCACCACAATTTCAATTACTGTACAACCCAAGGCTACTTGTCACAATGAATGGTTGTTTAAAAATGGCACTACCGTCCAAGCACAATTGTTAGAGAAATGGGATTCTGGAATTGTTCTTCCACTGGAGCAAAAAACATTTGTGGCATTTTTTAAAAAGACTCTAGCCTGCAAAATATAGATTTACATTCTTATTTCATTTGATTCTTAAATGGTCCTGTGGGGTGAAGAGAGAACATGGGGGAGGGTTTCTAATTTTCTTGGGAATGGTTGAACATTTATATGCACAATGACTGTGTGCAAAAGCAGAAGAAAGGGAGGAAAGTAATGCAAAACAGTAAACTTAAACACCTTTTTTAGGGAGTGAACTCCATTGAATTTAGTGGAACTTATTTCTGATATCAAAAGGAACAAGTATGCACTGTTATATCTGCAAAGCAGCTCCATTGAAATTAATGGCCATTTGTCATTCCAAGTGAGTAGTTGTGGAGAACATTTCACCAGAGTCACAATGCAGATTTTTTGTGTCACACTCTCCCTGTAATCCTCTTCTTATTTCTTCCAGATCATGGGATTTGCATGGAAATGGACCTAGGACCTTTTGTTACCAAACTTCACACTCTCCATCCTGCAGAATGGCATAATTAGTGATAAATATCTTCTTCATATAAAACTGGACACTTATGACTGCAAAAGCATGTGATAGCAGAACACTGGCTGTAAGCAAGTGTTGGGTCAGGATGATCTTAGCATGGCCAGATCATAAGTTCAGGAGGATTAGACAGAAACCCCTGACATTAATGGTTTTAGGATGATTCTCTCAATAATCCAACATCTGAATACAATAGTCTATTAAACCACTCAGGTAAAGTGGATAAGCACCCATGCTGTGTGCATTTCCTTCTAAAATCTTCCTCATTCACATTACCCAACCAAGACATGAAGAGGCTATCAGGAGTCCCATCAATATTTTGTCACCCAAAGTAAGATAATTAGTCCATTCTGGCCCTCTTTTGTTTACTCTGCCAGAAAGCAAACAATACTTTCCCCTTAAGAGTAGGAAAAAGTAGTATTTAGATTCTACCTCTGACTCTGGCATTTTGTTAGCACTTTGGGTGTCATGCTGCAACCCAGATTCCCAATCATCTCTGTTGCCCTCAAACTCTTGTTGAACCACTCCTCTTCGATCTTCAGCTCCAGGACCAGTAAATATCACCCTCTAAACCTAAAATCTCTCTGTTCCACCGTTCTCATTTCTCCCTTCACTATCCTTATGTGGTTCATGAGACTGTTTGATTTCTTGTGTGTGTGTGTGTGTTGATTTCCAATAACAACACCCCGCTTAAACCTTCAACTCATGTTACCCCACAGGCATACTCCTTCCTGGGGAGATATAAATTTGATATCAAATATGCCCGCCATGCAAGAGAGGTTGCCTGGGTGGGCATGTAGGCAAAGAGGTCGAACAACCAAAAACAGGTCAAAACCAGAAAAATCCCCAGTCACATAGCCCAAGGAGATCTCAGGCTATACACATCCCCATAAACAAAGGGTCCTCAGCCAACAGTTGCCAACTTGAGGGGGTTAGCGTGTTTCCCCCAAGTTGATCAACTTTGACTCTGGAAAAATCCTATAAGGCGAGGTCCATCTACATAAACCAACACTGCAACCCTAGTTGACTGCAACCCCACTTGAAACAATACTGCAACCCACTTGCCATTGTATGGCATTCCTTCCTTTGTTTTGGCCATTGTTCTTCTTAGGAGAGGGCCTGCCTGAAGGTATGTTCTGCCCTATAAGTAGTCCTAGTTTTTGAGGGTCTCTTCAGAGAACTTCCTGCCACTCTAGCAGACTGGCACTGTTAGCTGAGTGATCCCCTCAGCCGTCTCTTCCCTGAGCTCCATTCTTCTCGCCGCTTCCCGAACTGAAGACTTCAGGATAGCTGCCTCTACAATACTGCCTCTACATTCCCTTTTGCTATATTCGCTATCCATTCTTCACCTCTTTTCCTTCTCAATAGGCCTTGTGTGTGTGAGTGAGTGAGTGCGTTGGCGTGATAATATATTCATTTAATAAAATTCATCTATTTGGTACATTTGTCTGGCTTTTTACTTGGCCTGACCCCGTAAAGTTGGGTAAGAGATTCTGCTGGGTTACCCTGTCCCTCATTTTGCTAATGGCAGTGCTCCACTAATTTCCCCAAACTTTATAACTTGGAGCAAATCAAGATGTCCCCCACGGGACCCCCAGAAGTCGGGGTAACACTAGAGTCTGACAGTTAGTACTGGTTTATATAAGTGAACAGATCCTGCCATTGCCCCCTTCTCACAAGCCTCCTTTGAGCTGTATTTCCCCCAATTTCTAAAGAGATGCTGGCACTGCTGGTAGACCTCAAGGTCCCCCATCTTTTAGGGTAACACTTTCATGCCCAATGTGAGAAGCAGGTCCCATCAGCATGAATATAGCTAAAACTGGGAATGGAGTATAGCTCAGAACAAGGAATAACTGGAATCTATTCCAGTGATTGTGGTGTTGACTGGGGTGTATGGAGGAGAACTCCACAGAACTGGCATCACCAGAAAGACTGCAATCAACTCACTGCCCTACTGAAGATGTTTCCATGTGCCTTGGAGTGTCTGTGAATGAAAAGGAGACAAGTTTAACTCTGGATACCCCTCCATGCTCATGTTCCTGTCACCATAATCATGTTGTCTACCCACTACATCTTCTGTTGGAAACATTACATAGGACCACTGAGAAAACTTTACATTGACTTTCCCATCAGGATTTTATGGAGTTGGCTCTTTAGAATATGGATTTTTCATTTACTGTTGGGCAAATCATTCTTATGTTTGGAGAAAGAAAGTAAGGAAAATCTACCCAGCTATTGTAGCTTAATAGGACAAATTGTGTATTTAAAACACACATGGAAACATGTGAAGGAATGGTCACTTTAGGCCAACACAAACAATCTGGACTGGTACAATTTTAAAAGGAACTCTGGCAGTTATCCCCAGTCCTGTACATTATCAGCACTATCCTCTCTACCTCTTCCACCTCATTTTAGGAACAGGGGTGGGGAATGTTTAGAGTACAGATCCCATAATCACTGGTCATTGCCCATACCTGGAGATTAACAGGAGTTGGAGTCCTAAAAACAAATGAAAAGTCCATGATCTCCCAGCTCCTGTTTTAATATATATGAGAACAACAGGGAGGCGGCAATAACATTCTCAATGAACACGTTTATTTCACGGACTATAAGAGAAAATTAATCCCATTTTATACCTATGCTAGGAAACTAGGTTGTTCATATGTCTTCAAAGAGATGGAAGTACAAAAAAATATGTCAGGATGTGGGGTTGCTCAAACTGGAGAGTGAATTTTTAGAAAAAGGAAAAAAGAGAGAAAAGGAGAAGGAAAATGAAATAGAGAACTCAATGTGCGACATCTGGTTTTCAGATCAGAGACGTAGTGCTAAATTAAACAATAGAGGCAAAAACTGAGGTGATCAGTAGTGGGGAGATCTAGGTCAGGAAAGCTAAGAAAATAGATAAACTTTGTATTGTTTGGATAGGGAAGTTCTTTCAGTCTGAGAGACAAAGTCCATTTCACAGCCACAACTCTCTACCAAGTCAAAAGCCAAAAGACGAGACCAAAATGTCCAGCATATTTTAGCTTAAAATGCTCACTGCCAGTAAGACTTAAATCAAATCATTGTTGTTGTGAACTGCTATCAAGTCGACCTCAGCTTATGGCAACCCTATGAATGGGAGACCTCAAAGTCACCAAGTTATCAGCCACTCTGCTCTGGTCTTGCAGCTTCAGGGATGTATCTTCCTTGATTGAGTTTATCCATCTGTAATGCTGTCTTCCTCTTTTCCCAGTGCCTTCTACCTTATTAAACTTAACTGTCTTTTCTAGTGAGTCATGTTTTCTCATTATATGTCCAAAGTATGACATTGTCAGTTTAGTAATCTTGGCTTCTGGAGAGAATTCAGGCTTGAATTGCTTTAGGATCCATTCATTTTAGTGGTCCAGGGTATCCGTAGAACTCTTCTACACGACCACATTTTGAATGAGTTGATATTCCTCCTTTCAGCTTTCTCACTGTCTAGTGATAAATCATTGAATACTAAAGTCAAGACTGTCCAATGGTCCATGACATTGTACTTCCCATTTCAATATATAGTTGTGAAAACTGAGTTCAAAGTGCAAAAGTAGTCAGCACTCAATTAACTCAGCAGGGAGAGAGACGCAAAGGGATTAAATGTTGTCATTTGACATTTGACATGGGCTTATGCCAAAGCAAACTGCTGGCCCTTCTCCTAGCATGTGTGTTCTTCTTGATAAAATGTTCCATTTTGACCACCTTCTGATATTGCTTGATCATGTATGTCTTGGCTTTCATGTGTGACATGCTGGAGGATACACACCAAGACTGAATGAATCAAAGGCTGAATGACTCATTGATACTCAGGCCATTTCCTCTCTGCAGTATTACAGTGCTATTATTCCACTTTCAACATCCTATGGGGTTTGCAGTTTAGGGAAGGACATTGAGAATTCTCAGCCAGAGAACTCTTTGGCCTGAGGGAAATACAAACCTCAGAATTCCATAGGATGTTGAAAGTGGAATAATGGCACTATAACAGTGTACTGAAGAAATGCCCTTAGTTAAATCCCATTATTTCAATGGGCCTACTTTAGTTGGACTAGAAATTTGATTTAGGCCTGTATGTAAGCAGAAGGGAAAGGACTGTAAAAAATGCAGGAAACCATCTAACAGTGATGTTAGGGGGATGGATGGTGGTTAGAGCGCTGGATTGGGACCCCAAGAAGTCCTGATTTGGTGTGAAGACCTAATGTTCTGAACCCCTGTTATATTTGGATGCTCCAGCCCAGGACAAGGAGCAGAAATACAAGCAGAATGCCAGCATGGAAAGAGAAACAGAGAGGAGGAATATAAATTGGAATGACAGCTACAGGGGCTATGGGAATCACTATGGTTGCTTAGGGAATGTGTCGGTGTGCTCTTGCAGATAGAGCTAAACTGCAGTGTCAGAGGCATGCAGTTTCCCTTATTCACAAGTGTTGAATCTGACTCTAAGGGTATGCACAAGGCCAGGAATGCAAATCATTGCACAGATTTATGTAAAACTGCATTTTCAAGCTAACTGGATGTGGTTGTCTGTCTCTGATACTGAGTTGATGCACAGATATTGTGATTAAGTAAAATGTTATATTACTGATTTATTTTAGATTTCACTTTGCTTCTGGGTTGTGGGTTGTTGTTTTTTTGTGATTTTGTTAAATATTAAAATCAAAATGTAAAAACTGGCAAATTTTTCTACAAAGTTTGGATTCCAGGTTCCAAAACTGGCAGATTTCAACATGTGAAACATGCCAATCCTTCTTTCAAACGTTCACCTTTACGAATTAAAACCATACTGTTACAGGGAAGATAGCATCAGATATTACTTTGTCATGGTGGTCATCATTATTCAAGGCCTTTCCTGATGACAGCTGTAGACAGCCACTCACAACAAAGGTATGCAAAGACTTTTCTAGAGAAAAGCCTGCAGTTTACTCTTCTACCAGCAAACATCTGTGGCAGAGTAGATTCACCTTCCATCTCAGGTACTGGCAGATTCCATAGCCTGACAATCTAAAACAAAGGAAGGTGTACTTCTTTTGACTGGGGAAAAGCTCAGTTTAATATACACAGAAGTACAGATGTGAAAAGCCCACCTAGTAGAGGCCAGTTTGACTTATTTTTACCACTGTGAGTTTTGCAATGTCACTTCAGGAGCGAGTATCATTCTGATAGTATTGAAAGGATGGGATCTTCTGCTTTCTCAGAGATAAAAAGAGAAAGCAGACACTCTTAAGAATCAGACAAGGGCATCAGAAAATGAGGTGGGAAATGCTGGATAGAGAGAGATTGGAGTGGAAAGGTTGATAGTTACCAGTCTTGAAGAAGGGGTCACAGCAGAGGGACTCAGACAGCATCTGAGGGTAGCACGGAGGAATGGTAGTCTGGGGCACCACACACTATGTACTACAATTGGCTGGGGTTGAAGCTAGGGCTTTTATATCCTATTTCACACCCAGAAAGCTTTCCCACAGGATTGACACAGGGGTCCAGAATGGGATGCTTGCTTAACTCTGGAGGGACAAAACATTAACGGGTCTCATGATGATCTTTTAGTCAGGCAGGATGTATAGGGAAGATCTCCATATGGTAGGATTGAGGGATGGTCTCTGATTGCTCATCAATCTAGTCAGTTCATCTTTCATTGTACTCAAAAACTCCAAGATCCTGAAGCGGTGAAGGGATTGGCACAAACCCATCAGTGTCAGGTTTTCTGCATAATCCTATGTGAACTTTCATGACCCAAAACTCATCTTTGGCCAGTGTAACCTTGAAGATGTTCTCTGGCCAGTGTGGCTCCAATCGTGTCCTCCAGTTATTAGTAAGTCCAATATATGAAAATCACATATCTCTTAGGAAGGGTGGTAGGGTATGGTAACAGCAGTTCCAGCTTAGAACAGTTACACATTTACTCACCTACACTCTTTCTCTGACTAGTGTGGTGGCAGTTGAAGAGTGAGCTTCATTTGGCCAGGCCTCCACCCAACTCCACAACATGAGAGAGGATGTTGTTTGTTTGTTTGTTTGTTGAATGTATACCCTTCTTTTCTCCTGATATGGGATTCAAAATGGCTTACAATAGTTTGAAAATGATTAAGCTATACCATTCATTTGCAAAAGTAAAAAAAAAGACAATATTATTTAAAAGAATATGGTTAAAACAGTTAAAAATATTTAAAACATTGTTGTTTTGTGTCTTCAAGTCGTTTCTGATTTATGTGACCATAAGGCAACCCTATCAGGGATTTTCTGGGGCTGAGAGAGTGTGACTCATCAAAGGTCACCTAGCGAATTTCCATGGCAGAGCCAGGACTTGAACCTTGGTCTGCAGGATCATAATCGTTCTCTCAAACCACTACGCCATGCTGGCTTACTGGTAAAAGATTAAAAATACTTACCAGAATATAAAGGATGAAAAATGCAGCACATCATTTCACGTACACTACTGCTACATAATTAAAATTCAAAGGCCTGCCTGAATGAAAAGGCCTGCCAGGGGAAGAAGAACTGTGAGGAGGCCAACCAGAAATCCCATGGAAGGGAGTTCCACAGCCTGGGAGCAGCCACTGAGAAGGCTCTTTCCCAAGTTTTCACCAAATGTTCCAGGCAAAGTGGTGGCACTGAGCGTAAGCCCTCACTTACTGATCTTAAAAGCAGAGCTGCCTTGTCTAAGGAGATATAGTCTTTCAGATAGTCTGGACCGAAGCCGTGTAGGGCTTTAAAGGTTAAAATCAGCACTTTGAATTCAACTGGGAAACAGACCAGTGGTAGCCAGTAAAACTATTTTAATTGGGTAGGTGGGGAGTGTCAAACAATTCCTGGAACAGCCTGGTGGCAGCATTTTGGATCTGCTGAAGTTTCCAAACAATTTCCTCCATTCCCCAAACAGTTTCCAAAGGAAGCTTCATGTACAGTGGTACAGCACATTACAGTAGTCCAACCAGGATGTAATCAAGGCGTGTCTCACTGCAGCTAGATCTGACTTCTGAAGGGACAGGTGCAGCTTGTACAAACTATACAAATGCACTTCTGGCCTGTGCCAAAACCTGGGCATCCAAGCTTAATCTGAGTGCAGGAGTACACCCAAGATGTGAACCTCAGCATTCAGGGGACGTGTAACCCCATCTAACATAGGTTGAATCCCTGTTCCCCAATCTGCCTTGTTGTGTGCCTTCACATTGTTTCTGGTCTATCATGACCCTAAAGATAACCCTAAGGCAAAATTGCTGTGGGGTTTTCTTGGCAAGATTTGTTCAGAGGAAGTTTGCCTTTGCCCTCTTGTGAGGCTGAGAGAATGTGACTTGTCCAAGGTTATCAAGTGGGTTTCCATGGCTGAGCAGGCATTTGAACCCTGGTTTCCAGAGTCCTAATCCAACACTCAAACTACTGTATCATACTGGCTTCCTAAGCAAAGGTGCGGGTCACTTCCACTCTAAGGAGGAGCTCACTGGCACCCTTTTCTCCACCTCTCACCAAAAGAATGAGTACCCGAGGAAAAGAAGAAGAGATCAAGTGACTAGTCACAGTCTTCTTTTACTTCCTCTCTTCCTCTCCCCAGCACCACTGTGGTCAACACTCGCACTCGGTACCCAGGCAGCACTGTGGGCATAATGCCTGAAGCAGGTGAACAACTGAAAGGAGGTAGTCGGGGCAGCTGCTGCTATCTCCTCCTTCCAGTTTTCCCTTGGCCCCCAATCTGGTCCCCTCCCTGCTGGTGTACCTGTAAGCTCCTTGGGACAGTGCCAATAGCAGCCATGTATGTAGGATGTAGGATGCTAGAATTTCTAGCAATTGATCATCTCCAACAGGAGATCTTTGTAAAGCTAATGGATCTTGCCAATTCAAGCCCAAACTTCCATAAAATACCTTCCCTTTAGTTTGCAGCAGGAATAGCCCATAAAAAGTACATTCCTGCTGGGAAAATTCATTTGCTCTCCAGTTACTATGAGAACTGCAATGAAACTGAGAAGAAACCAGGATGACCGGGATGTGAGTGGCAGATGATCTCAGGGACTCCTTTTCCACTCTAAGAGGCAGAACTCCAGGGAAGTGGCTCCAGAGGTGGGGAGGGCCGATGAGCTTCCCAGCTGGGAGACCAGGGAGGGGCAGGGAATTCCTCTGAGTATCCTTTTCTAGCGGTCAGTGTAGCTCAAGAGCAGGTCAGTGAGGCTATGGCCATTTCTGCACAAGACTGTTATAGCACCATGATTCCAGACAGACAGCCGGCTCCTCCCTAAACTGCAAACCCCAGGATTCCATAGGATGTTGAAAGTGGGATCATAGCGAAAAGGGCCTAAAAATCATACAATCATAGAATCATAGAAATGTAGAGTTGGAAGAGACCACAGGGGCCATCCAGTCCAACTCCCTGCCATGCAGAAACACCCTCAAAGCACTCCTGACAGATGGCCATCTAGCCTCTGCTTAAAAACCTCCAAGGAAGGAGACTCCACCACACTCCAAGGCAGCAGATTCCACTGCCGGACAGCCCTGACTGTCAGGAAGTTCTTCCTGAGGTTCAGGTGGAATCTCCTTTCCTGCAGCTTGAATCCATTGCTCCTTGTCCTGGTCTCTGGAGCAGCAGAAAACAAGCCCTCTCTCTCGTCTACATGGCATCCCTTCAAATATTTAAACATGGCTATCATGTCCCCTCTTAACCTTCTCTTCAAATCTCTTCCATCTCAGGCATTCCTCCTGTCTTCAGAGGAGCTATCCAGCCTGCTGAGCATCATCCCTTCCCAACAGCTTCAGCACCTTGGACAGTTCCAGCTTCCATTACATCCCACAGCCGATTGACTTCGCAAACTTCTCTGTCGCCCCCTCCCCAACCCCTGGCTTGGGGCGGGGCCATGTTGCAAAGAAGATTTGTGAATTGCTTTTTTTTCATGGCCTCCCATTTAGGGGGACGTTGGGTGGGAATGTAGAATCATACAAGAGAATGCTCGAGGTCTATGATAACCATGAATCATTTCCTTTTCTTCTTGATGGAACGAGTGTTAATGTGACTATTTTAATACGTATTAATACATTTAAAAAAGAAAAACACTTTTGCGTCCGGATCAAAGAGGTTGCCCTGCATCCCCCTTTCCAAACACGTGTTTCCGAGCGCGTGTGTACCGTTAGGCCTTAACTCACTGGAAAAGACTCACGTAGGGGTTGTTTGTTTTTGTTTTGGGGGTTTTTTTTTGAGCGGGGGTTAGTGCCTCGGCGTTCTCTCGGCGTGTGTTGGAAACACATCCCCGCGAAGGACATTTTGTGACTTCGTCAGTATTTAAAGGGCATTTCCGCACTAGCCTGTTATAGCGCTATGATTCCACTTTCAACATCCTATGGAATCCTGGGGTTTGCAGTTTCGGGAGGAGCCAGTCCTCCTCCTTCCTCCTCCTTCTTCTCCATCCTCCCCTTCCTGCCTTATTCCAAGAAGCAAACCCCAGGATTCCATAGGATGTTGAAAGTGGAATCATAGCGCTATAACAGGCTAGTGCGGAAATGACTAAAGGGGGAAAAAGGAAGGCAGGCAAGAAAGAAAAAGGAAAAGTTGCGCCGATCCGCCTTCCTCCGCGCACAGACCCAGCCAGGCGAGCCTGTGCGGGCCGGCGAGTGCGCGGCAGCTGGTCTGAAGGCGGCGGCGGCGTGCAATGGGGTGGGGTGGCGGTTTGGGGGGGGGCAGCGGCAGATTCCCCGGCTCTTTCTGTTCTCTCCCCCGCTGGCGCGAGGCGTGGGTGGCGGTGGAAGAAAAAAGTCCGCGACGGTTCCCTTTTTCCCCCACCCCTCGCCACACCTGCAGCGCCAGCAGCTTCCCCGGATCCCAGCGAGCCAGGCTTGGAGAGGTTCGCAAGCATGTTTAGAAGGAGAATCACGTCACCGGCTTTGAAGGAGGGGGGATCAGACACCCCAACGTGGGGCAAGAAAAGAGAGGGGACGGAAGGGAGGGTGAAATCAATCACGATCCTTGTGTATTTTTATTTATTTTTTTTCCCTGCCCACAAGCGCACCCGGCTTGGGCTCGACCGGCCCCCGCGCGCCCCCTCTTCTTCGCCCCGGCGGCTCCAGGGGGGCTGCGCCGGGGAGCGATGGAGGCCGTGGCCCAGGGAGAGGTTCGCCGTCCACGCTGCGGCTGCAGCGAGCCCGGCTCCGCCCTCCTCTTGCAGACAGGCAGCGACCGGCGCGCGTCACGTGGGGCTCCGCCAGCCCTCCTTTCTCCCCGTTCTCCTCCCCGGCTCCAGAGAGAGAGAGAGAGAGAGAGAAGCCCGAGCCTGACGCTGCTGAAAAGGCAACGCATGGCCCTCTCCCCCGCCCGCCCTCTTCCTCCTCCTCCTCCTCCTCCTCCTCCTCCTCCTGCCTCTCCATCCTCCCCTTCCTGCCTTATTCCAAGACGCGAAGGGGCCATCCGCCGCGGCCAGCGCCGCTCTCCTCCTCGGCGACTGGGCTCGCAGGCGGCAAGGAGGCGAGGCGACAAATCCGTGCAGGTAAAGAGAACGGCCAGGAGGAGACCTGCCTCGGGGAGGGGACAGGTGTCGGCGGAGGAGGGAGGCAGGCAGGGCGGGCGAGGAGGAGGAGGAGGAGGAGGAGGAGGAAAATACCCCTTGAGCTGGACGCTTCTGGGAGCGATGGGGGGGGGCGCCTGTCAAGGATGCGCCCGGGGAGCTGGGTTTGGCTCCCGCCGGCTCTGCGCGCAGCCTCTTCGAGCGATGGTCTGGCCGGGCGAGGCAAGGGGTAGGGATGCCGTGGCGAGGAAGTTCCAGGCGGTCGGTGGTGATTTATTAGCAATTTGGAGGTGCTGGTGGGGGGGGGTGAGCAGGGATCTGGTTCGGCCTTTTTTGAAGATTCGGGGGGTGGGGGCGATCGGCCACCCCAATTTCCCCTCTTCCCAACAGCTCCCCCCCGCCAATTCTTCCCACCGTTGGCACGAAACAGAGCCGTGGGAATAAGGCACTGGAAAGCGGGGCTCGGAAAGGCGGAGAGGTGGTGGTTTCACGGTAGTATTTTAGGACACTCTCATTGGGATCCATTAAAGAGAGAAAGATCGTGGCGGCGGGGGGAGGAGGGAGACGGAGCAGGGTCCCTTTCCCCTCCCCTTCGCCTGTCTAACGTGTTGGAAGGAACTGCTCCGATTCCCTCCTGATGCCTCCTGGTTGGGGAAGGATCGTAGTAAGGCGTCGAAACCGACACCGGAATGCAATTGCTCTTTTTTTTTGCTCCTGGGGTAGAGGAAGAACGACGATCAAGGAAACAGCAAGCCCTTCTCTCCTCCTCCCCCCAAAAAATACCCCCCCAAAAAAATCAAAAGAAAAGCAATTGCTCCTAGAAATAATTAGGCAGGAATATATGAAAAAGGGGGAGGGGGCGCTAAATAACCAGAAATAAATAAATAAATAAATAAATAAATAAATAAAGGACGGCGGTGTTAAGGAATCGCTTTTGAATAAAAGCGCTTCGCTCTCGGGCTGCAGCAAAGGGTTGCTTTTGGTGGGTTTTCCCCCCTTCCTTCCCTCCCAGCCCCCCCCCTTTTTTATTCCAGGCAGTAATTCGTGGGTTCTCCGGGTCTTTCCCGCACCCGGAGAAAATCCTATGGATACTTAGGAGAGGAGGATGCTGCCCAGACCGGGCATACGTCAAAAGGACCTGCTATTGACGAAGGATTTATTGTCTTACTGGTTCCCCCTGGTTTTATTCTCCCTTCCTTTCCTTCTCCCTCGCCGCTCCGCCCTTATTTAATAGCCCAGCAGGGGCACCTGTGACCAAAACGTGATTTTAATAACAATAATGATAGATAAGGTAGTTTTAGAGGAAGGTGTTGCCTCCGTGGATGGGCGGCGGGGTATGGTCTCCTCATCATATTAAACGGAGAAAGGGGACAAAGAGTTTATTATATTTTTCTGAACGCAATAATAATAATAATAGTAATGGTAATACTAGTATAAAAATCCGAGCGCCCGGTGGAGGCACATATCTTAAATCGGCAATCCGTCTTCTAGGATATAGCTGCTTCACTTGTTTTGCAAATGGCTAGACAGTTGGTGCTGTTTATCACTGTATCAGCCATAATAAATTAGCAAGTGGGATTTTTTAATTTATTTTCCATTTTTTGTGGCCGTTGTGGCATGTGTGTGTATGCGTGCATGAGGAGGAGGGAGGCAGAGAGAAAGGGGGTGGTCGTCAATTTTATCTAAGAAGGATCTTGAGGAGGGATCCCCCTAATCTCAGTGGCTCTCTCGGCTGACACTTGTAGGGACAGCTCTGCTGTTCACTCCTCCTTGCTGACGTGTGTGTGTGTGTGTGTGTGTGTGTGCGCGCACATCTGTTCATGACAGCACATATAACCTTGGAAAGATCCCAGCTTTCTACAGGGCAGGCTAGGTGGCCAGTTTCCCTTGGCAAAGGTGTACACCCGCCCACACCCCATTTCTGTCTGTGCAGTCAATCTTCAACTAGCTAGATCCCTTAAAAGCACACAAATACACAAACACTACCCCCCACAACCACAAGAAAAGGTGCCCACATCTCACCTTATACCAGCTAAAGCCTCCTTTGTGATACCATCTAATCATACAGTCATTCACTTGTGTTGAGCATGTCTTCCCGTTTTGGCTCAGAACACACAACTCCCCCTCCAGCCCCCAAGCCCTTCAGAATAACTCTACAATACGCAGGCACAGAGCAACCCCCACAACAAAAACTCACATCAAAGCCATCCAGCTTGGGAGTCCAGGAACTTTCTCAAAAGCATTATCAGGACCCAAGGAATATCGCCTCTCCCTTTTATGCACAGCAGATGCCATCAAATGATCCATTTTCCACACTGATATCAACAGTGGACTTTCTGCTCACATACAGTTACTTTTTTGATATGGTACATTCTCCATCATCCTTTTTCAAACCTGCAAGATGATGCAGATCTGCTAACCCCCCCCAAAAAAAAACACACCATGCACACGCACATCTTTTTTCCATATGTTGAGTCTATTTCCAGTGTTAGGGTGTGCTGCAAGTCTGTCTCACAATCTCAGACACAGTGACCCTCCAAGCATCGGTCTGACAGACATTCATTATGATACCTGCTGTAATTAGCTGCACACTTAATGAGGATACACTGGCATCATACCCTGTGTGTGCACACTGTTTGCAACACCATTTCTCTCTTGCTTTTTGCCAACACACATGTGCTGTGAATGCAGATACACACACACTTCCCCACCCCTGCAGTTCACCTGCCCAGCAACACAACACACTTTCCAGGGTTCTTGTAGATGCACACCCATCCAAAGAGCACCACTCACAAACGCCACCTCCTTCTCATTCACCATCCTGACACCTGTCTCCCACACCATGATTACAAACACACCCACCGCGATCCCTTTTTACCCCCTCCTCCCTTTTTCTTTCGCACAGACTTCAGGGCCTTCTTCTCCAAAACACCTTGAAAGCTCTCTCTCCCTCACACTGCTTCCTACAGACTATACCTTGCTGATGGCAATGGGAGATATCGCCAGGCAGACTTTTGTGCATAGCACAAGATCCACATTCCCCCCCCACTGCTTACAATCACACAAAAGACACACACAGAGTTTGCATGCAGCTTTCTCTGTCTTTCTAACTCTTTCTTGGCCATTTTCTTTCCCTCTGCACAAAGTTGCATGCATTTAGTCCATCCGGCTTCTTCATAAACCCATGCCCAAGTGATACATCTCTGCTCATTCCTTCTTGGATGTCTTAGCTTTCATGGTTCAGCGTTCAACATCCGCCTGGCTCACCTAAATAGCTCTTTCCTGTAATTCCCTCACGTAGTTACCAATTAGCAATTTTTCGCACATTTTTTTTCATACTTTTATCTCCCTTCCCCCCTCCACTCCCCATTTCCTCCAGCTTTTTTCCAATCCTGCATTCTCAGGGAGGGATGAGGGAGCACAAGGGGCAGAGCACATGCTCTGCATGCAGGAGCTCCTCCATCCCATTCCTGGCATCTTTCCCCTTAAAATCCAGCCTCTCTTCTTGGAGAGATCCCTCTCCCTGATCTGGAAAACTCTGGGGAACTCCAGCTAGTCAGAAGAACCCACACCACAAAACCAAGTGGCCTACAACTTTCAGTCGCGCTCCTTTTTGTGGACAGGGGGACCCTGTATTTTGTATGCATGGGGGGGGGAGGAAGCATGAGCAGAAGGGGAAGACCATGAGTTTTGCACAGGGGAAGAAAAAGAAGAAGAAATTCTTCAGTTTGTTTTCTTGGCTTATCTGGAGAGGACCCCCCCCACCGACTCGGGGAAAGGGCCCATTCTTCAAGGGACAGGGGACAAGCTTGGCAGGCAGAAAACCTCAGCAAGAGCACATTGCTACCTTCGTCCTACATTCTTCCACGCAGGAAGAATAGCCGAGAAAAAGAGGGCCCTGTGGGAGACCATGGAGAGCTCCCGCCCGGCAGCTGCATGTTAGAGAGAGGGGCCCAAGGCTGCAAACCACAGGACGTTGAAAGTGGAATAATAGCGCTATAACACTCTAGTGCGGAAATGGACGGGGGAGGAGGAAAAGAGAGACTGAGCTCTCGCTCTGGTGGCGCCTGTTTGGCCATATATTGTGCCTCCTCCTCACCTACGCCACCGACCCCTCTCCCCCCGCTCGCAAGGGCGGGCCGTTTCCCCTCAGGCTTCTCCCTCAGGCTTCAGTAACGGTCCAGCGCTTTCCTGTCAGAATTGCCCGGAAAGGCGCGCGCGCGCTCTTCGCCTCCCCAAGACCTTCAGGGGTCCCCCCTCCCCAATCTTTGTTTTTTTTGCCGCCACAGGGGGAAGGACAGAGCTGGGGGTGGGGGGCGGTGAGGCCGCGGCGCCTGGCTGTGAACAGCCCGAGCTCTCTCTCTCTCCCCCCCCGCTCACACACGTATACACCCCGTTGGGGTCTCTAGCGGCGGCGCGCCTCAGAAAGCGAGCCTCTTTTCCCGCCGTGGGGGACGCCGCGCAGGCGAGGCTTTGAGCCGCCGGAGCTGCCGCCGTGAGCAAGCGGAGAGGCTGAGGAGAGCCGGCGGGGCGCGGTGGGATGACGGGGCGGCGGAAAGGAGGACGCGGCGTGGAGCTCCCCGCTCAATGCGGTGCCATAAATTGGGCGGCCGCCTCCTGCCAGGCCACCTTGCCGCTCCCTCCGCGCTCGCGCCACCTCAGGGCGTCGGGAGACACCTGGCTGGAGTGAGGATGAGGGCGCTGATTGGCGGACAGAGGCGGGGGGAGGGAGGGAAAGAGAGAGGGGGGAGGGGGGCCGCTCTCCGTGGCAGTTGGCGCCAACTGGCGCGCGCCTCTCGCTCGTCTCGCTCGCGGCGGCGCCTCAACGGTGGCTCTCCGCCGCTGCTGGCAAGGCGGGTGGGGGGCGGGCCTGGTGCGGCGTCGGCGGCGTCTTCCGCAGAAATCTCTGCGGGCTTTGGCTGCCCTGGGGAGGGGATGAGGAGGCGTTTTCGCCGCTGCTGCTGGTGGGGATGCTGAGCGTGGTCGCTTCCCTTGGCGATACGCCTCAGACAGAGACCATTTCCGCACTAGACGTTTACAATGCTATTATTCCACTTTCAACATCCTATTGAATCCTGGGATTTGCAGTTTAGGGAGAGGCCCCTCAAAGGCCCCTCCCTCAACTGCAAGCCCCAGGATTCCATAGGATGTTGAAAGTGGAATAACAGCGCTGTAAGTGTCTAGTGCGGAACCGGCCAGAGAGGGAGAGAGAGAGACGAAAGGGAAATAGAGGTAGAGGCCATTTCGAAACTAGACGGTTATACTGCTATTATTCCACTTCCAGCATCCTGTGGAATCCTGGGATTTGCAGTTTACTGTGGCCAAAGAGCTCTCTGAGAATATTTATAAATGCCCCTTCCTCAACTGCAAGCCCCAGGAGGCCACAGGAGGTTGAAAGTGGAATAAGAGCACTATAACAGTGTAGGGCAGAAATGGCCATACTTAATTGCCAGGGCGACTAATATCGGAAATAGTTATAAAGTCTTCAGGCAACTGCTTTCAGCTTCCAAGATCAGCTGTTTCTGAAGCAACTGGGAGCAGAAACATTTCTCTTTAATATTTCAATGGCGTTAGGAGAATAAATGCACAGGTCATTTCTGCCATACATTGTTATAGCGCCATTATTCCACTTTCAACATCCTGTGGAATTCTGGGGTTTGTAGTTTACTGAGGCCACAGAGCTCTCTGGCTGAGAAGTCTAAATGCCCCTCCCTAAGCTGCAAGCCCCAAGATTCCATAGGGTGTCCAAAGTGGAATAATAGCACTATAACAGTCTAGTGCAGAAATGACCACAGTTTTTGTTATTATTCGTGGCCTCCCGGGAGGCAGAACACACTTGTTTGAAAGACCATGGGTGCTTAAAGATAAGGTCTCTTCCTCCCTTTCTGTTTCTCCATTGTCTTTGTGTCATTATTGCTAGTACTGTGTCGGTAATACAACAACACTCTAAAGGCAGCAGATCCTTTCTGATGTTGGAAGCTAAGCAGGGTAAGCTCTAGTTAATACTTAGATGGGAGGCCATCAATGAATACCAAGTGCTGTAGGCTATATTTCAGAGGAAAGACCTGTCAAAACCATCTGTGAGTATTCTCTGCCTAAGAAAACCCTATGAAATTCATGGGGTCGCCATAAGTCAAGAGGTGACTTGAAGGCACATAACACACAATACGTATATAGTGGGAACTGGTTCCCACTACATATGGTTGGACTTTTAACTACCATGATTCCTCACCAAGAAACAGACAAACTAGGAATTATGAAAACAGCAGATTCCCAAACCAGAGGGCCATAGATGGACCTCCCCAGGGTTTGTGGGTGTGTGAAAAAGAGAGAGATGAATTGGTTGAATGAAAGTAGACTGTTAATCCTCACTCATCTCCCTGTACCTGCCCACCATTGGCAAAAGCCCACCTGACCTTCTAAGAACAGCTCCTATTTTTAATCTAGGCCTAGTAAATCCATGCCTCTATTTCCTTTACCTTTTTTGGTGTGATTGCAGGATATTGTTGTTAATATTATGTTAGCACCTATGGCTTTGGTTTTTTGTCCTCAGGGTTCAGCCCTCTCCCAGTTTTCTACAAGTGAGCTGCAAACACATCCCACCTGCAGTGTACGGACACTTGTGATGTTTCTAAACAAGTTAAAGGTCTGCCACTGGACATACTAGGTACTGGAGTATAATTTCAACTCTGATGCAGTCCATTGTCAGACAAAAGTTGAGTTTTTCTCCTATATCTTCAGCCAAAAGAGCAAACACAGTTTTTAACTTTTAAACCAGTGAAGTAATGGGCAAAAGTGTGCATGGTGAGCTGTACCAAGAGAGTGATTCTTCATATGAAAAAAAAGCACACTACAACAAGTATACACTTATTTTCGTCTATTTTCAGGAGGAGCATTCTGGACGTCCCATGATAATCGTGGATGGCTAAACATGATCATCTTTAATAGGTTCCCAAATGCATACAGAGAGATTGCATTCTGAGAAAGAAGTCCACACTATTTCAATTTAATATAGTTAATTTCTTTCATTTTAGATCCACTCCCTAGGGTTTCTCCTCTTGTCTCACTTATGCCCCTTAATTGAAGGGAATACTTCAGGGAAAAGGGATTCCAAAATATGAACTCTTGCCTTAGTTTGTGTAGTTTTCTTATGGCATTGTTATTTGAATCTGCAGGAAGGGTAAGTCCCTTGTTTCTTTTCAAATGCAGCCCACTAAATCTCAGCAAGTCATAGCAAATGATAGACAGAGCTCTTGAGTTGCCCATCTATTGCCAATAGCCCCACTTCCTTATTGAGACAGGAATGATGGAGCTGCAGCTCAGTAGAAAATGACATGTCAAAAAAAAATGTACCTAGCCTCTTCAGGAAAAGAGGGGAAAGACCCTTGTTTAAAACTCTTCAGAGTCAAATAGACCACTGGTTTAACTCAGCAGAAGCACCTTTCTGCTTTCCCAGGCATGCATGCATCAAAATTTGTAAAAATTCCATCACCCTTATCTTTTTGTATTCTTTGAAAACTACAATGCATTAAAATGCACTGTAGGTGGAGGGGACAAGCAAAAAACAAACTCTGTGGGGGACCTAAAATATTGGAATATCATCCTTCATCTTTAGTATTTTAAGATGTTAAAAAGTAACAAGTGCCTTGACTGATGGAAAAAAATAGCATTTCTTAAAGGGCTGTACAGAACAAACAACACAGCATTTTTTTTCAAAATATGAAGTGGCAGTTGTTAAAATATTGCACCCAATATACAAAATCAAGCATCCCCCCGCCCGTTCAGTTTTGCCTCTTAACGATACAACATAGAAATGCTCCTCGTTACACTAATATGCAATAAATGGTTGAGACAGAAAAGCTTCTAGTACAATACAAGTTATGGGTGGCAAGGGGTGGTTGAAATACTTGAGGCATATCAAGGAAGAAATGACATTTGATAGCCTAGGCACAGTCGAGGGAGCATTATGCTCTGATATTGCTACTACCTTCGGGCAGTTTTTGATTTGCTGTTGCATATGCCTGAATTCTGCTGGAAGACAGCTTGAGCATTAGTGGGACACTGGTGGATATACTTCTCTCATTGGAAAGAGATCAAAATACGTGAATTATATATGATGTGAAAGATAAAATTTGGAGCATTTTTGGGTGGGAGGGTGCATGGTATATTAAAATGTGCAAAGTACCTAGTAACATACTACACACTCACAAATGATGTGGAACTATGCAACTCTGCAGGATATGGAAGCATATGGAAAAAACAAAGTTCTTTATTCTGGAGCGGCAAAGGTTAGTTGAACTGTAGTTGGTATGACATTAACAATCTAGCTGAATCCATTGGTGTGTGTTTTTCCTTGCAATAATGAATTCTTTCAAAGTGAATGGTGGCAAGAAAACAAATCTAGAGAAATATATAAAAACAATGCTATTTCTGCCAGGGAAAACAAAACAGCCACAACACTGCAGCTGCAGTGATTTCGTTTACATTGCATGGTTTTAAAAACACTATAAGGGGAAAAAAAGCAGTTAATATCATGCAATAATACCACTGAAAGCAGGATAGCAGACGTAAAGTAGCTTTATATTTTAAATATGACTTATGCTTGATAGTGAGATATCAGGAAACACCTTTTGATGGCCCTTCATGTTGTAACAAGCCATGTGCATAATAGAATCATTTCCAATGAATTTTCTGCTTTAAATTACTGAAGCAAATGGTAGCTAGAGGATTTTAACTTCTGTAGGATTTGTCACAAGAAGGGCTTTCACCACAAGTTATTAAGTATATAGGTTTACTTCTGTTGCAGCAGGGGAGCCTAAAATTGTCTGTGGTTATATTTATAGCTTTAGTTACCCCCATCCTCTTTACAGTTTAATTTCAGTCACACAGTTTTCGAGGTTGCAAATGTAATTTTATTTATTTTTTGCTGTTTAAAATCTTTACAGATCAGTTTTATGTTTAAAAAGAACACAGCTGGGAAAAAACCCCTCCAACAATCAAATGCTGCAATCTTCTTAGTTTTGGCCTTACAGAAGGAAAACAAAACAGGAGCTGTGAGGCTTTGCATAGCAAGTAGCTTCTGAGAGCTTCTGGATTTCAGCCCCCTTCGAGAAAGAAGAGGAAGAGAAAAATTCCTTGGTCTGCTCTATGGCAGGCAGTGCATGGTTCTTTGAGAGGTTTGGTTCAGGGAAGACTGGATTGAAATTTGACAATTGCTGTTTGCAGTGAACAGTGAGCAGACAGAGAAGAGCTTGGGAAAATACCACTGTTGGATAACATGACTGCTACATGGACTTGGATACTGATTTCTCTATGTATGCTTGGATATTGATTCCACCTTTTTGGGGCTTGTGGATACTTGGAGAAGACTTTCTGGGTACTTGGTGAGCTTTCCTGTATCTGTATATTTTCCACCCATCTCCATTTCATTCCAATTTGGCAAACATGGTATAATCTGCTGAGTCACTTTTCAACACCTGTCTGAGAAGCCAAGCAGATGACTGAATAACATCTATTGTGCCTTTTTATTTTCTAAAGATCTTTTACAGCTCAAGCAAAGGTGCACATCTCTGGGTGCTTGAAATATTTTGTTTTCTTCCTCCCTTTGAGAGGAGAAAGGATTTCTGTCTTAGGTGGACACAGGTGAGCTTCTCCTACTGGGTGGAGACAACTACATTAGTTCTCCATAGCCCACCAGGAAACCAAGAGGAAACCATCTAGTCTGAGTGGTTACTGGAAAGATTTTACCCTGTCTGCTTCAAACCCCCCACCACCACTCCCCCCTCCTCTTCCCCCTCTCCCCCACCCCACCCCACGGAGAATGGGGCCTGTGCTCCTCAGGCGTGGAGGTTGCCTCCTGCTTTGGATGGCGCTGCTCCTGGGATGCTGGGCTGAGCTTGGTAGCGGCCTAGAGTTCCCAGGAGCAGAGGGCCAGTGGACTCGCTTCCCTAAATGGAATGCCTGCTGTGAAAGTGAAATGAGCTTCAACATGAAGACCCGCAGTTCCAGTGGCCTGGTCCTCTACTTTGACGATGAGGGCTTCTGCGACTTTTTGGAGTTAATCCTGACTCAAGGTGGGCGCCTCCAGCTGAGTTTTTCCATCTTCTGTGCTGAGCCTGCCGTCTTACTCTCTGACATGGCCGTCAACGACAACCTGTGGCACACAGTGGTGATCCGCCGCAATTTTAAGAACACGACGCTGTTAATTGATCAGGCCGAGGCTAAGTGGGTGGAGGTCAAATCCAAGCGGCGGGATATGACGGTCTTTAGCGGCCTCTTTCTAGGGGGGTTGCCTCCTGAGCTGCGTTCACCTACCTTAAAAGTAACACTCTCCTCGGTGAAGGACCGAGAACCCTTCAAGGGATGGATAACAGATGTAAGGGTCAACTATACACAGTCCTCGCCTGTGGAGAGTCAAGAAGTGCGGCTGGATGATGAACAGAGTCACCTGTGTGCCAGGGATGACATTTGCCTCAATGGTGGCGTCTGTTCGGTGCTCAACGACCAGGCGGTGTGTGACTGCTCCCAAACTGGATTCCGTGGGAAAGACTGCAGTGAAGGTAAGGACCTGTTTCATCCTTGCCCTACCAGCCTCTCCCTCAATGAAAGGGAAGGTCAGGAGGTGGAGACTGCATGGCTTTTCCTCTGTATGAGTGAAATCTCGCAGCTGTGCTTTTCCCTCATCCATCTCATACTTGGTCCTTTTGTTAAATAATTCCAGCCCTCCTTCCTTGATCCCTTTGAATGATGACGTGGCCATTATCTTTGTAACTTTTCAAACAAGGTTGCAGGTTAGCTGGTGGTAGTGGGGAGATACCAATATTGAGGACAAAAAGGATGTGATCACTGGAGAAGGTGAACATTTATCTTGAGGAGCCAGATTTTTGGAGTGTGAAAGGAATTGCAGAGAATGAGGTGAAGGAAGGAAAAGATGACTTTGTGTGTATGTGTGCTTTTTCATTGTCAAGTGGTGGATGATGTGGAATTATCCTTCAGGTCTTCCCCCCTCCCTTAAAGAAATTCATTTGCAAATTATTCCCCACATTAGGATAGATGTAGTACTAGGATATAAACCTGTTTAGTCTCAAATGGAGTTAAATAACATTAAATGAGAATATTTTCATTTAGCAAGTTTGTGGATTTGATAGCTGCCAGTTTTATTATTGTCCAGAGGCATGGGAGGAGAGATTATTGGATTTATTCTATGTATAAGGATAATGGAAAAATGGAGTTTATTCTTCCTCTGTGGGGGTAGGTTTATTATTAATATCTCCAGATTGCTTGAAGTCATCCCAATGATTTATTTGTTCAGTTCTTTAATTGGCAAGGAATATGAAACGTTGTGGATTTATAATTTCATACTAGAGCAAATTCCATTTTACAATAATAGAATTAGCCTATTGACGTGTGAGTCACATGAAGACTGCATAAAGTTGAAAAATGATTTTTATTGGGATATTTTCAGAAGATAATATTTGGAATCAGAGGAGTCAGAAGATAAAAGGGAGGTGATAGCCATCTTTTCCCATCTCTTTCTCTCTCACACACACACACACAATGATCAAACCTTTATTGTTAGTGCCAGTCTTTTTTTTTTTGTTACAGGTATTTTTTTTCTTTTTTTAAAAAAATGCTTTGTAGTCATCTTGAATTGGGAGAAAATATTTTTTTTTTGTTGCATTTTTGTAAGCATGAAACCAAAGGCAAATTTGCTATAAATGACTGTTTATGAGGATAGAGAATATGTATTTCCGTACATATATATATATATAAATGAAAGGAAATAATTTTCTTATCAAGACAGAGATGAACGTGATTCTGCAATTCAATTAGATCAGTTATAGCCCAGATGAAGGTGTTAATTGAAAGACTGCATGTCAGTAATGGCTGAGTAATCTGCCTTTATTCCTTTTAATCAAATTTCATTGGCGGTAGAAAGCAGACCTCATTTGTGGGTGTGCTTTTTATTATGTAAACTTGCTGTCTTCACTGTCCAGTACTTACGCTTTCAGCCATTCAACATACTTTTTAATGTACAAGCTCCTTATCTCCCATCTTTCTAACATTAAAAACATTGAGCCTTTTTATTAAATACATTCACAAATGCAGTTGAAACTGTAATATCTGAGAATAATAAGGAGTACCTCTCTTGACTATTGGGTAAATGGCTTTGTTGGACTAGTCTTTTTGGCAGATGCTTGATTTCAATATAGTATGGGTCTTAAAGGAGTGTTAATTGAATTTGACCACCCATGTTTCACTGTGCAGAGTCTTGTTCCGGGTCAGAATGTAACAGATCAACTGATTTACCACAATAGCATTAATATTAACAGCTAGTGAGCTATTTCATAAGCAGTGTTAATACAGGTAACATAACAACATCAAGAACCAAAAAGAAAGGGAGAAAGTGTAACATCTCTACATTAGAAACATGAAATAATGACATTACATTCACATGTTGATGCTAGATATGGGTAAAAATAAAACATTTCAGAACTTTTTAATGGGAAAAAAAATCTGTCTTTTGAACTTTTGATTCTTGTGTGCCTTCTAACTGTTTCCAGCTTGTAGTGACCCTAAGGCATGCCTATCACAGGGTTTTTTTTGGCACAATTTATTCAGAGGAGGTTTGCCTTTCCCTTCCTCTGAGGCTGAGAGAATGTGACTTGCCCAAGGTCACGCATGGGTTTCCATGGCCAAGTGGGGATTGGAACCATGGTCTCCAGAGTCACAGTCCAGTGCTCAAGGCCCCATGAACTAGCTAGCTCTTAAATGTACAGCCCCATTTTATTTCCATTTATGAGACTTGGAAGCAGGTTCCATTAGTTTTAATGTGACTTCCTTCCAGGTAAGTGTACAGAGGATTACAGCTTTAGAAACCAAGCAGAAGGCTTTAATTACTATTATGGTGAGGATTCTTCATCCCAGTGCCAGAAGCACCACACAGGTTTGGGGTGGGAAACCTTTAACCTTCCAGATATTTTTGGACTACAACTCTCATTAACTCTTATTATTGGTTATGATGGGTAAGCCTTCTGGGAATATTAAGTTGAAAGCATCTGGATTGCCTGTGTTTCCCGTCCATGATGTAAGCTGATTCAAGTGGAAAATGTACTGTTTATAATGTATAGCATTGTACTCGTTTAAAATTTCTTTCAGATAAAAGGCAAGATGCAATCATTTACAGAAAGCTGTTGCTCTCAGCCCTTGCCTCCTATTTGTTAATGAATACCATTTCAAATAAGGTAGCTTGCATAACAACAACAAGTAGCTCTCTGTATTGATTAATCAAAGGGTTGAATTACTCTGTGATTAGGTTACATTTCTTGTGACTAATTAGGGGAAGCAAAAATAAAATAGGAAGAGGACATGTAGAGCCTGTTCTCCCCATTAAGCATAAGATTCACACAGCTATTGCCTGTATTAGTTGGTTTCTGGAGTCCTTTCTTCTTAAGTAGTTCTCTTTGCAGAATTAAAAAAAAATAACAGTGGGTTTATCCAGTGGTTTACAAGATCACTGAATGAAGATGATGCACGTCAGATAATAGTGTATTCTGGTTAGTATGAAGGTTCGTCATTATTATCATTTAGGATTCACATGTGTCTAAGAAGTACAGGCTGCTGTTGCACATTGCATGTAAGTTGTTCACGAAGACTTTCTGGCTGTTAGAACTTCAAAGCATTTTATTAGCATGTGTATGAGAGATCTGTAATCTTCCTCATAAACTGTGGGCAGAATAATTTTTCATGGCAATTGCCTTTTGACACTGAGAGTGTTGTTTTGCAGATCACTGAGCAGAATTTTTAAACAACCTTGCTTTAAATGCCAATTTACTGTAGTACTAAAGGGCCAAGGTACCTCCAAGATGTTACCTATTTATATTATATATTCCATATTTATTGTTATTACTTGTGAAAGTATCCAGCTTTGCAAACTTTGGAATAGAATCCAGCTTGATACACAGAAGTGTTTGAGCAAAGTTAAGTAGATGTCACAATTGGACACTCAGTACATTCTCTGTCTGAGTGAAGTCACACCCACTAAGCTTGACCACTGCCATAGTATACCCCTTCAGTCTTCTCAAATAATTTACTCCACACCTTGTTCTATTTAATGTAGGAAAGGAAGACAGACACATAATTGTTTGGTCCAGAGGACTTCTGCTTGGCTTCAAACAATATTGACTGCAAGATCTATGTGTTCTGCCACCTAGCGACTGAAGATGGTACTGCAGGATTTAAGCACATAATTAAATTAATTAATGTATTTTAAAAATTGCGTAGGTGCACAACAGTGCATTTTCCTCAGTATACACTTCCTATATTTGTGTTTCATGGTTTTGGAGCTATGTTCAGCCAGCCAGTTTCTTTTATTATAATAATAATAATGTTAGCATTCATATTTATAACAACACTTACCATATTCAAATAATACTTTCTGGTTATTCAGATACGTTGGCTCTCTGATCCTTTTATCACTGTATTTTAGTTCAGCTTTACAGAGACATGATTAACTGTAGTTGTTATAAAGCATAGGGTATAGCAAGGCAGCAGACTGATAAGTGAACCATGTCTATGTTTACTCACAAATATGTCCATAGAAATGAGTGGAAGTTACCACCAGGATTTCAGCCTCAATAACAAAACACAACTTAAAATCAGTAGAGGCTGGTACTCAGGAAATATGATGGGATAGAGAGCATAGGGGCCAGAGCCAGAACAAATAGGGTAAAAAGTCAAAGTCAAGCAGGGTTTGACTTTTACCTGGAGATCTGAGTATCACTTTTCCAAGAAATTAGCACTCTGTTGCCAAGATATATTGTTTTCATTTCCATTGGGAACCCCCTTGCTGTCAAATAATTTATTTTGTTAATCAACAATTTGTGATTAAGAAGCAAAATTTGCCGTGTCTTTTTAAAAAATATTTTCTTTACATAAACTCCATTTTCAATGAAAACACAAAGGGGAAAATAAGACCTCTTTTTTTCAACTTGACAAAACCTAGAGTCCATATTCAAAAGCATAGAGAACAGGCTAAGAAGAAAACAAATACTTGTGAATATAGTTTGAAAAAAGTCAATATAAGAATTCTTTCTCTTGCAAATCAGTTTAGCATCCATCAGCACAATATCTCAACTCCACTTTTAAATTCATTGATTCCAATTTATAATTGTTGTTTAGATAATTAGTTCAAGGTGTTTTTTTTTTTAACCTTTGATTCAGTCTGAGGCAGCAACCTGAAATCCTAATGTTAATGAAGTACTGAAATATTTTGCCAGTGTCTACTTATAGTGGTAGTAGAAAACCTCCCCTTTAGTGTGCAACTTTAAGATTGTTTGCAACCTATAGAATTAGGATTCTCATCTAACTAGAAAACAAGATGAATAGTTCTGACCATACTTTGAGCTGCTATTGGTTTCAGCAGCTACCTTATTGAGGAACATGAAAATTAATTAGGCAGTCAAAGATGTTCTCAGCTTCTTCTTAAATGTAATAACCTAGACTCGTGCTTCTCAGGCTGATGTGGGGAACTATACATTTCTTATTCCTAATATGCCATATTTGTGCCCATTAGTTCCAACCATGTCTTTCTTTTCTGGAAACTCCCAAGGACCAGCAGTTGATGGATGATGATGATGATGATGATGATGATGGTGATGATATTTGGCATTGATCTCCATGGACCACAACATTGAATAGCGTTGACTTAGAGTATTCCATCTCATCAAAACACTGTTAAAGCACACAGAAAATTGTGACACCCCCCCATTCAGATATACTCAGAAGAAAAAATGCAGCTTTTGCAGGCAGACCTTACACTAACTTTCCCAATCTCCCTGTTTAAAAAAAAATTCACACACAGTATCAGCCCTCTGCTTTGTGGGTTTATAAGATTCCCCTCTCCTTAATTCCCACCTTCCACCTATTAAACATATACACAGTAGGAGAAGCATTAAGAAGCAAAGACAATAATGCATGGTAAAAGAGAAGACTGTGTTACAGAAGAATAGATTTGATCAAGGAAGCCATGGTCCTGAGTCTGAAAATCCTGAACATGGATGTTGATAACTTGGAGTGATTTGGGTGAGTTGACCTGATGACAATTAACAACAACAAACAACAGCATCTCAATCTAATATATAAAAGTCAAAGTTTGTCTGTTTGTCCGTGTCAGGCAAGGAAGACCTCATACAATTGTGTTACCCTGTTTACTGGGGGTCCCATGAGGGACACCTAAATGCACTCACAATTAAACAAGTTGGGGAAATTAGTCAAAAGAGCACAAGCTAGCAATGCGAGAGGCAGGGCAACGCAGCGGAATCTTTTACCCAAAGTCTACGGGGTCAGGCCAAGCCAAGGAGCACAGCAGGTTATAAGAATAATTGAGATCTTTATTAAATACAAACAGTGCATGCAACACACACACTCAGATAACTATAGAAAATAAAGGTTGGAGTGGGACAGAGGGATTTTTCAGAGGGATTGTTGAATTGGGTGATACGACACCTGTCCTGAAGCCCGGATAGATCACTGCGAAGGTCCAAAGTTGTGCAGTCTCAGCTAATAGAACTGAGGGGAGGGCTCGCCAAGCAGAGTGGCGGCAAGGTGGGATGGAACTCAGGAGCGATCCAAGGAAGGTCTCGGAACCAGGGGTTTTTATAGGAAGAAATGTAACCGCAGGCTATTCTGTACTCGGGGAAAACAATGAGTTTAGGGCTGGAGACAAAGCCTCCGAAAGGTCAGAATTTAGCATGATTAAGTTAGGTCTGAATTGACAATAGAGTAGCCAGTATGCAGATGCGCAGTGCTTGACATTTGAGTATCCAGCTTGTCAAGTTGCCTGCTCGGGGCAGGGAGTTCTTTGTAAGCAGCGTGCATACATAATAGAGTGTTTGCAGAGAGGTCTCCTAAAGCAGCGATCTGGCTATTTCTGGCCTGCTTGTATTGTGTTGGGATATCGCAGCAATTAGTGGCCGAGCCTAGTTCTGTGCTTGTCCAGGGGCCTCACAAACACGTGGAGAGGGATGGTGGAAGAGAGCCAAATTACTGATATCAAAATGATATCTATGTCACCTTAAATGCGGCAGAGACATTGCAGTAACAATTGTCTGTGTCACGAGAGAAGACCTCATATGATTGGCTGCCTGAAAAGATTCTATGGAATCCTTGGGTTTGCAGTTTAGAGAGAGGTCTTTAGAATTCTCAGCCAAAGAGCTCTTGGGCCTAGGGGGTTGCTATGGAGACAAGGCCTAGTAGCAAGGAAGAGGGCAGTATATTCCCTCAGGAACCTAACCTCTGTATGTTAATAACTCTGAATACAGATTGGATAGAGGAATATGAGGAAAAGTTACACGTACTGGACAAGACAGTTTGGGGAATTAAAGATACAGGATCTCAAACCTGTGTAACAAGTATTACCTATGAGAAAATAAAATCTTGGGCAACGCCGGGTATATAAACTAGTCCTGTATATATAGATTCAGAAGTAAATCACCACCCCGCAAAATCAAGACAAATTTCAAGACTAAATCCTTAATGTTGAACTGTGCTTAGTTTTGTAAAATCTTATGTTAGATATTAGTGGGAAGGGAGGGGACATCTCTGAAAAAATTACCACGTTAGTGTACATTTTCTGGTTGTTCAAAAGAAGACATATTTTGGTTGTGTCATTCTGAGATCTTGCTTCATCTAGGCAGTCAGATAAAAATCTTTTCTATAAAACAGGAATAAAGCTGGCAATACAGTGGATAATGAGTTAGACCTTCTACTTCAAAGTCTGTTTGTGTGCCACAAATGCAGTGTATCTATACATATGAAATTTTGGTTTATCTGCCTTAAAGGGCCGTGGTTGGCAGAGCTGGGAACCAGAGTGCTGTAAATGCTCGCCACAATTTACAGCTTGTCAGATCACAGAAATAACTTTCCATCACATAGTCTTCAGCTGAAAAAAAAAATGCAACCAAGGGAGAAATAAAGATGTCTAAAGAACTGTCATAGCCAGTTGTCTAACCACACCTTCAATGCTACTTTTAATTAATGGCTTAACGGTTTCAGAATTGACTGCACTCAAAAATAACATGCACAACAAATATTGTTACAGTATGTTTGAGTCAAACAACAATATAATGTGCAATCTTGCAAAACTTGGAGATATTGAAATACTTCTTTGAAATATAGAATGCTTCCAGTCCAATGAAAGAAGTTAAGTGTTTCATTTTTATGGACCTTATATGAGTGGAAATAGAAGTTGATCATCTTTTTGTTCCTTCTGGTCCGAACAGCAAATGATCCCTAATCATTACTGACATTGAGCAATAATTTCCAATGGTGTAGCTGTGTTAGTCTTTTACAGCAAAACAAAACCCACAACAGTTCCTTTACAAATTATACTCTGTCTCCTGAACTTGCACTTGAATTTTCCTCTTGTACTCACCTTAGATAAAGGCTTTCCATTGCCATACATCTGTTAATCTGTCATATATTTCACTGCTACACATGGGTATATCTATGTTAGGATATACTTATTACTTGTTTCATACTAGTTTGTTAGGTGACAACTATTAAAATAACCATCAATATTTGGATTTCTGTTCCGTTCCATCCCTTTCTCATCTAATTGTGTGTATAAATATCTGCTTTCTAAGATAATACCTCACGTATCTAATGTAGCAGAGCCCAGAATTCAGGAAACATTTAAAAAATCATTCTTCTAAGCTCTGTGATGGTGTAGGCTGCAATCCGTGGAGGTTTAGGGCCAGTGAAGGTTATTAATCTGTAAGATTTCAGAGGACTGTTTCCTTTGTTTGTTTGTTTTAAAACCCTATATTAAAATCATGTTCCTTTTCATAAGGTAGTGATAAACATTTTATTTAATTATTTATTTTTTATATCCTGCCCTGTACCTAAAAATCTCAGGATGGTGTACAATAAAATTTAAAATGGTGTATTTTTTTAGAGAAAAGATTTCAGAAGGCTGAAAACATTAAATGATTTAACAAATTAAGAAAACATTTTAAAACTGGCTAAAATAGCTTAAAATGATTTAAAAACAGGGATTTCATAAAACTGGTTAGGCCTCAAAGACTCTAATGAACTACCACATTTCCACTAGATATTAGAATGAAAGCAGTGCTGGTACCAGTTGGGCCTCCAAGGGGAGGGTATGCCTTAAGAGAAGAGCCAAAGCAGAGAAAGTCATATAATCATAGAATCTTAGAACTAGAAGAGACCGCAAGGACCATCAAGTCCAACCTCCTGCCGTGAAGAAAAAGACACGATCAAAGCTCCTGGCAGATGGCCATCCAACCTCTGTTTAAAAACCTCCAAAGCAGAAGACTTCATTGCTCTTTGAGGCAGTATATTCCACAATCAAACAGCTCTTACAGTAAAGAAGTTTTTTCTAATGTGTAGACTGATTCTCTTTTCTTATAATTTGAATCCATTTCTTCATGTCCTAATCTCTAGACCATTAGAAAACAATATTCCATCTTCTACATGACATCCTTTCAGATAATTAAAAATAACTACTATGTCACCTCTCAGTCCTCTTTTCTCCAAGCTAAACATACCCATCTTGCTAAGGACTTTCGTATAAATGAATATAATGATATAAGAATAAAAATCAAGGCCTAAATTCAGTTAGTCCCAACTATAGTAGACCTGTTGAATCAATTGAACATAAATATTTTGACTTACAAATTTACCAGTGATCCCAATGGGTCTTCTCCTGCTGAGACTGACACTTAAGCCATTTCCTCACAACACTGGCCCTTTTCTTATGCCTTTTTTTTTTTTTGCGCGAGCGCCCCTTGAGCGTTGCACGAATAGGAGCGTCGCTCCGCATGATGCACTCCCACTCGTGCGACGCTCACGAGGCTAAAGCGGGGCGCACACGCATTTTTTGATTTTCGGCTTTAAGCTGAAAATATTGGGTGCTTGCACAATGCTTGCAGCGCCCTCGTGCACTTACCCGTGTGCGGTGTGTTGGCAAGCTGGCCCGGTCGCGCTTCCTTCCCCCCGTGCAGCCTACAGCTCCCAGACTGCGCTGTGGAAGGAAGGGGCGGGGCCCGAGTGTGACGGTCGCGCTACAAGGAAGGTGATGCAGGAGGCAAAAAGGGCTGTCGTGAGCAGCTCACGTGAGTGGCTGCTCGCACGAGCACTGCTCCCCACTGCTGCGACGAGGTAAGGTGCGAAAAGGGCCACTGTTATAGTGCTATTATTCCACTTTCAACCTCCTGGGAATTCTGGGGTTTGTAGTTTACTAAGAGCTCTCTAGCTGAGAATTCTAAAGGCCCCTCCCTAAACTGCAAACCCCAGGATTCCATAGGATGTTGAAAGTGGAATAATAGCACTATAACAGTTTAGTGTGGAAATGGCCTTAGCTTTGGCTCCAAGTCTCAGCATGTTTCAAATATATACACTGTTTATCAGCTGTGTAACAAGATTTTGCAATGTGGTTCTCCAAATACTTTTATAGTTACTAGCTTTCTGAGTCTCTTAATAATGTCAAGACCATGCTTCATCGGTAGCTTCCTCAAACAGTTGATATTGGTATTTCTCATACATCATAGGAACTGTTCTTTTCATGAGCCCTGAAGCAGGGGATGAACATTAGATACTGTTACAATACCCTTAGATACCATTACAATATTATGTGTTCTGTTCATAGGCAAATAATTTAACTTTTATTAGTCTTTGAGCACAACAATATTCTTCAGAAATTTTTATATGTAGTTATATTTTGCCATATAAAGTTTTAATTAAAAAATCACAAACATTATAATTCTCTCTGCTAATACAGGCAAGCGTGCAATAATTTATGCTGTTCTATTGTTGTTGTGTGCCTTCAAGTCATTTCCAACTTATGGTGATCCTAAGGCAAACCTATCACAGGGTTTTCTGAGACTAAGAGTGTGTGAGGCACCCCAGGTCATTCAGTGGGTTTTCACGGGCAAGAAGGGAAACAAACCCTGGTCTCCAGGATCATCGTCCAGCACTCAAATCACCACACCATGCTGGCTCTCTTACATATTTCCTAGCATCTGTTAAAAAATAATTTCAGTACCAACCAGATCTTCTGGGGAATTTATATAAAAGAGGTATAATATATCGTGTTTGCCCATCTCTATAAAAATTACAAAAGAAAATCACAAAAGATAAGGACTCTACTAATCCGTCTCCACATGGCCAAATATGATTTTTGTAAAGCCGTGGAAGTTGCTGTCCAGCACAGCAGAGAGGATGTTAGATTGAGCTTTGGTAAAACATTATGCAGTATTTGGGGATCATCAGGTTTTCAAGATAGCTTACGACTTTATTAATATTATATTACAAGCCTTGGTAAATTGGTGAGCAGGTGGTATGAGCAGTAGAAAAAGAGTATTGAATGCATTTTTAAAAATGGAGGGGAATGAAAAGAGCAAAGAAATCCAAATAACAGTCCATGAGGAGTAAACCATCGAATGATATGCTTCAGATGGACAGGAGAAAAAAATGGAAAATGTAGAAAATGGAATAAGGGTGGAGAATGTCCTATCCGAATTTCTTACAATTAGCAGCATCCTGGAGGAAGGCATTCCTGAACTGAACAGGAAGACTCCCTTTATTTTTTATTTATTTATTTAATTATTTATTTGTATCCCGCCTCTCCATATGGATCGAGGCGGCGAACAACTTACAAATAGCATGTATTTCAATACATTTCTATACATGCCCCCAAACAAGCTGGGTACTCATTTTACCGACCTGCGAAAGGATGGAAGGCTGAGTCAACCTTGGAGCCGGGCAGGATCGAACTCACAACCTTGTGGCTTGCAGTACTGGCATTTAACCACTGCACCACCAGGGCTCCATTTAGGAATTGATGTAAAAAAAAAAAATCTGTTACAGCCCTTATTCTTGTCTTCTAACAGCAAACTCAGATGACCGAGTGTACTGGCAAGGTAGTAGGCAAAACGACAGTGAGAAACAAAATTGAGGCATCGCTGTGTTTATATGAACCCATTGATTTGCACTGTGAGATATTTATTTACCAAGAAAAAAAAACCTCTAGAAAAGATTATACTCAAAACAGCTATATGAAGACTGACCATCCTCTAAGCTGCCCCAAAGAGTCATGTGATACTGACTTCTATAGGGGAGGAATAGCAGAAAATTGAAGAGATGTCTAACTTGGCCCTGGAGAAGGACACAGCTGTCTGGCTTTGTTGTTGTGTACCTTTAAGTCATTTCCAGCTTAAAATGACCCTAAGATTAACCTATCACAGAATTTTCTTTGTGAAATTTGTTTGGAGTATGTGTGTTGCCTTTGCCTTCCTCTGAGGCTGTGAGAGTATGACTTGCCTGTGGGTTTCCATGGCTGACTGGGGATTTGAACCCTGATTTTCAAAGTTATAATCTAACACTGAAAAACACTATACAACACTCGCTTTTTAAAAAAGTTATTATTTTTATTTAACACTGATAAATATACCAAAAAAAAGTTATTCCAAAAATTCATACAAAACAACCAGTGATCCACCCACAACCAACAAATTAATTTTCTGAATAAATGTAATACTGCTTTAACCATCACACTGGCTCTTATCTGCAAAAACAAAACAAAACAAACAACCACGCCATGCTGGCTAGGGGACTTCTGGGAACTGTAATAGGAAAAAAAACTTCCAGGCTTTTGATCTTATTTGACAGGATGACAAACAAGGTTCTTGCTTTCCCTGAAAGTGAACTGATTTTACCATTGCTAATCTTTTCCCTCCATTCTGTAGCTGTAGGAAAGTGCTGATTAGAATATCAGCGCATGGGTAGCTGTGTCGACCATGCAATGAAGTCTGAAGTCCTTATTGTAGAATATTTATATTAGGCTAATCAAAAAGATACAAAAAAAAATGGTTGTAGCTTTCAAAACCAATATGTGTGTTTTGGGCTTTGGGAGGGCAAGTAGAGGGAAGGAGGGCAATGATAACATGTGTGGGAGTCAGAAGTTTGCTTGCTATCTTCAGGTAATATGTGTGGAAGAGTACATGGACTGTAAGGTCACACATATGAGAAAGCACCGCTAATGGCCCATGGATTTTGGACAAGAACTATAAAAAACAAGACAGTGAAATTTGATTTTGCAACTGAGAATACAAAAAAGGACCTTTTGAAACTTTGAAAGTGTGTAGCTGCAGCCTTTTTTGGTGGAAGAAAAAAGTGAGTTCCCCAGGTAGTCTCTGTATTTATTGTCAAAGTTGCAGAAGAATTTAGCCTTTGGATCAGGCAAAGCAAGCCAGGCAAGTAAAGCCAATTTGGGTAGCTTTATCTTTTTTTATATTCTCAGTATGGATTCAGGTAATCAAAGGTTTCAGATTTCATCCTTTTCTGATCGGCTTTTATTTGTTTGGAAGAGTCTTAGTGGTTTACCAAGCATCTCAACCTTGGAAAACAATATTGGCTAGCTCGTAAAAGTTAAGGTGTAACTAACCTTACTGAGTGATCCCAACTATGCACACTTGGTTAAGCGGGTTGGAGAAACTGACCATGTTTCCTCTCCTTCTGCATTCAATATTTGGAAAAAAAAAAAACCACCCGGTTGGCTGTGGCTGGTCCACTCTGAATTGGCATTTGGATCAAAAAGTCTGTCCTCTAGCCACCTGTAAACAAGAGTAGAGTCCCAATTCAGGAAACGATATTAAAACACCAAAATCCTTTTCAACACATTGCAGGAAGCAAGGCACCAAAGAATAATCTCTTTCCTGTACAATGCTGGAAAAGTTACTGAATTGAGCCAGCTATTAACTTTACCCTGAATTAGGGATGGGAAGAATATTCGAAAAAAATTTTTTTAAAAAAAATGTTGAAAAATATATTGTTTGAGCAGTAAAAAGCTCCAACCAGGAGAAACCTGGACTGAGGAGAATATTTGCTGTTCAAGACTTATGTGTGAATTTTGCATTTCTTTTTTTAAAAAAAAAGAATACAGAAAACAGGACACAGAACATGCCGGTTTCTGTACAAAACCACAGTGTGTGAATTTTATGCAGAAGTCTTGAATTTCAGATAGCCTTCAAAAAGTATGTGGTTTTCAAAGGCTTTCTGCAGCAGAAAGAAAACTGCTAAAATTGGTTATTGCTTCCTTCAAGGAGAAATGTAGTGAAGAATTACATCCCTAATCTGAACCACAAATCTTTAGAAAACTGAGCCATCATCTTTTAGGTTTCAAGCTCCTTTGCCTCCCTCACTGCCATATACAAGCTTCTCACTTCACTCCTACATATGTTTGTTTGCTTGTTTCATCTGTCACCATGGTCATTGTTGCACAACTTATCTATGTGCTTTTCTTCAAACTCACAATGATGAGAAAAAGACTCATTCATCACTGTGGTCTCCAGCCCACTAAAGTTTAACTATAATGGTGCTTTTCATGTGATGGAATATATAGGGTGGTAAGCAATTTGTTTTAAGCCATGGTGAACTTAAATGTTTTTCCTGTGAGTATGTGCCTTCAAGTCGTTTCTGACTTCTGGTGATGCTAAGGTGAACCTATTATGGAGGTTTCTGTGGCTGAGAATGTGTGATGTGCCCAGGGTCACCCAGTGCGTTTCCATGGCTGAGCTGAACCCTGCTTTCCTGGGTCTAGTCCAGCATTCAACTGCTACACCTTGCTGACTGCTTTGTAAATGTTGAAAAAAAGACCAAGCTTTATAGTCTAATCTATAGTGTAATCTAGCCAGTGATGCTTGACTGCTATCAGAACAGAGGTTTTTTACCCCTTACTTTCACCTGCTTTCCTTTGTGCCACTTGAAAACTGCCTCTACCAATTTTTCCTGCTGTCCAGAGCAAGTTTTAGGGGTGTATTAGCAGTGGGAGCTGAAGCAAGGAGGGAGAAAAAGAGATCCATTAGTGGAACTACTCCCTTTGGAGTGCTAGCAAGTGGAAGATGTTTAGATTTTTATAATTCCAGAAGTATAACTACTGCAAAGCAAGAAAACTGCCTGGCAGAATTCAGAATGATGTAGGGTTCTATTTTAATAACTTCCATCTTTGACTTTTAATGGCAACCTCTGACATATATCTTAATATTAAGCCCTGAGGCAAAGAATCAACATGCATTATGTATGTCTCCATGAATCTAATATTTTACAGTAATGATTTACTTTCTATATCCAGGACCTGTAGTTTTAAAGGCAGTGGGCATTTCTGTAATGGCCTCCAAGTTTTCATATAGACTGGGTTCAAACTTGCAAATTTGTAGTTTCAGTTTGTCCAGGTTTGAAAATAACTGTGTTTAAGGCAGGATGAGTACCTCAATGCAGGGTTTTGCTAATATTTGGAAATACGCACTGTAATATGCATAACTTCAGTACTAGCAACTAGAGCACAGAGCACATTTGATTTTTATTAGACATTGCTTGCTTATACCCTAAGGCTGGTAGAACTGCTCCTTTTCTAGAGTAAGTCTAATGATCCCATGGCTAAAATGAACACTTGTGGAAGATTTCACATTTCCTAGATGACAGATTCCTGTTGAATAAATTGCAATTTCATAATGATATATCTTCCCCATATCCAAAGAGCTTATAGAGGAATATGAAAAGGAGGCATAGATTATGTGGGCAAGTGTATTCATTGTATTTATTGCATAATATTTATGTACAATTTATATACAAATTAATTCACAGAGCAAGTGATTAAAATTATCTTGTTTTTAAGTGCTTCTAGTAAGAATGCGTACATTTTCACTGTGGGAATTGCAATAAACTTGCCACATATTCACAATTACATGGTGACTAAAACAGAATACATAAAAGGCATGAATGGAAGACAAGTGGCTGTCCTGAATATTCTTTTTAAGATAAAACATGGGGCCAGATTGTACATCATTAGGTTGTCACCCAAAATAGTTTCATCATGGCCATTTCTGCACCTCACTGTTATAGTGCTATTATTCCACTTTCAACATCCTATGGAGTCCTGGAGTTTGCAGTTTAGGGAGGTACATTTAGAATTCTCAGCCAGAGAGCTTTTTGACCTCAGGAAACTGCAAACTCCAGAATTCCACAGGGTGTTGAAAGTAGAATAATAGCACTATAACACTGAGGTGCAGAAATGGCCCTCATCATTGGTACTACAAACTTGATTTTGCCCTTCTCCACTCATTCTCTTTTTTACTGGGAACAATGTAACAGGAAAGTAAAAACTTGTGCCATGATAGCTTTACATCTTTGTCCTAAACAAGGATAAAAAAGCCATCCATGGATTATGTTTATTATTATTTAATTTGAATGGTTTAGAAGTAAATCATACCATTTCCCAATATGGTTTGGACAATTTCTTAGTCAGTCAAAATTCAGCATCCACAATCCATTTCATAGCCATTTATTGTTTTCAAACATCCAAGAACTGTGGCTGTCAAATGGCAAATTTTGTACTGGCTGCTCACAAATGGAAGGTAAAGTGGCTGCACTGGTCCAAGTTTCTGGTATCAAGGAAATAATGGCATCTTGCAGGGGTAAACTTCCTTCTCATCAGAAAGAGTCTACCACTCAAATCCACCTGAATCAGTGGATGACCAAACATGGTAGCATTCAAGTCAATTTTTAACTTTTAAAAACTCTTTTATATATATAATTTTTTTAAAAAAAAATCAAGACAAGTCTGACTTTTTATTTTCAACTTTCTTGTGATGATGTTTATTATTTTTTGTAGTTTTTCTTATTTTATATTATATTGTAGTGAAAGCAGGAGAAGAGGTTTTATGAGTAGCAATATAAATTCAACAGCTATCAAATGTTTGATAGACCAAAATACTGCTGAAAGAGATAAACTTTTGGTGGCTTATAGAAGGCCAACAGATCAGGAGCAAGGTGGGTCTCAGTTGGAAGGGAATTCTACCTTTTTGGCAACAAGAAAAAGAACACTTTTCTGTGTATCCTGAGCAATAGTCCTGATCAACACTTTTCTGTGTATCTCAGCCCCACGTAATTCAGATCTTAGTGCAACATGAAAGAAAGAATAGCCTGATAACCAGTGCTACTGTCAAGCTATTTTGCATCACAGGTCAGGCTAAGTACTTGCTGTGATTTTGTTGTGTGCCTTCAAGTCATTTCCAAATTATGGAGACTCTAAGATGAAACTATCATGGGATCTTCTGAGGCTGAGAGTATGTAACACACCCAAGGTCACGCAGTGGATTTTGATGGCTGAACAGGGGATTAAACACTGGTCTCCAGGGTCATAATGCAATGCTCAAATCGCTACATCAAGCACCCCGCTTTAAAAAAAAAAGTTAAGTTCAGTTTTTAAAAAGCAGATGTTTTCTATAAAAAATTTAAAAGCAGAAAATTTGAAACTGCTAAATTTGTTTTAAGTTGCAAGAATAAGTAATCTTTCATTGTTCTTGTTAAATAAAAAAGAAAATCTTGTAGCTTACAAATCATCCAATAATCTTGTGAACTGTGATGTTAAAATTTAAATCTCTTCAAAATTGCAGTTTCAGGCATATCAGATTCTCACTTTGTGTGTTTTTTCCTTTGCAAATTTTGTGCCCCTCAAAAGGTCAGTACTGCTCCCCTCCGAGATCTGCACCGCAGGCAGCTGCTTAATAATAGCACTGCCCCTGCTGATAATCTTAGCCAGAAAGACTTCTCCTTTGTGACGAGACAGTCATTTAGAAATCTTTGTCGTAAGCAATTTAAGGTTTCATTCCATAAGCTATCAGGAACTAAAATATAGTTGCAAAAGGACTATCATGTGATTCCTATAACTGATGGCAGTCCAAAACCTTTACTGCTATGTTCTGAAATAGGCAACATTTTGAGACACTTCTCAAAAGGAACCCTTCATCACATTGTAATCATCCTGAACTGAAGTTGCCAAATTCTGATGAGCCATCAAGGATAAACTTTTTTCAGCATTAATGGAAACAGCTGGGTGAAAGTAGTTTAGGCTATGACTACTACCTACACATTTAGGAGCAGAGACAGATTTAAGTATGCCCCTAGATTGTGTACTTGAGTTTCCAAGGTAAGTGCCATCCTGTCCAAGACAGGTTTAAATCCTGTTCCCAGACAGTACTGTCAGGAAGCCCCTCTTGATTTTCCATATTCATAGAATCATAGAATAATAGAGTTGGAAGAGACCACAGGAGTCATCAAGTCCAACCCCCTGCTATGCGGGAACACTCATCAAAGCACTCCCAACAGATGGCCATCCAGCCTTTGCTTAAAAACCTCCAAAGAAGGAGACTCCACCACACTCCCAGGCAGCATATTCCACTGCCAGACAGCTCTGACAATCAGGAAGTTCTTCCTGAGATTCAGGTGGAATCTCCTTTCCTGCAGCTTGAACACATTGCTCCTTGTCCTAGTCTCTGGAGCAGTGGGAAAAAAAGCCCACTTCCTCCCTGACATGACATCCCTTCAAATATTTAAACATGACTATCATGTGCCATCTCAACCTTCTCTTCTGCAGACTAAACATCCCCAGCTCCCTAAGCCGCTCCTCCTAGGGCATGGCTTCCAGACCCTTCACCATTTTGGTTGCCCTCCTCTGGACACACTCCAGCTTGTCAATATCTTTCTTGAATTGAGGTGCCCAGAACTGGACACAGTATTCCAAATGAAGTCTAACCAATTGTTATTTCTTTGCTCCAGTTCATTCCTAGTGTTACCCTGTTTACCGGGGGTCCCAGGAGGGACACCTAAATAACCTTACAATTACACAAGATGGGGAAATTAGTCAAGAGCACTGGTTGGCACTACTAGAGGCAGGGTACCGCAGCAGGATCTTGTAACTCAATGTTCACGGGGTCAGGCCAAGTCAAGAAGCAAACCGTGTTGGAAATAATGAATGTTCTTTATTAAATATAGGCACACAATGTAAGCAACACAAACACACAGATAACTATGGAAAGTAAAGGTGTGAGTATGATAGCGGGATTTTCAGAGGGATAGTTGATTCGGGTGATATGAAACCTGTTCCTGAAGCCCGGAAAGAAGGTAGAGAGCGATGCTGGGGTTCGATGTATCTCAGCACATGGAGCTGAGGGGAGGCTCGCCAAGCAAAGTGGCAGCAAGGTGGTCTGGAACTTGGGAGCGATCTGAGGATGGTCTTGGAACCAGGGGTTTTTATAGAGAGGAATGTAACAGCAGGCTATGCCGTACTTGGGGAAAACAATGTGTTTCAGCCATGGGACAAAGCTTTAGAAAGGTCAAAATTTAGCATGATTAAGTCTGAATTGACAAAGAGTTAGCCAGTATGCAAACGCAGAGTGCTTGGCATTTGAGTATTCAGCTTGCCAAGTTGCCTGCTTGGAGCAGGGAGTCCTTTTGTAAACCGCATGCATACATAATAAGGGTGTTTGCAGAGAGGTCTCCTAAAGTGGTGATCTGGCTATTTCTGGCCTGCCTGGGTGGAGAATGGAAAGTCCAGTGATTAGTGGCCGAGCCTAGTTCTGTGCTTGTCCGGGGGCCTCACAAACACGTGGAGAGGGGTGGTAGAAGAGAGCCAAATTATTGATATCAAAATGATATCTAGGGGTATCTCCAAGGAGGCCTAAACTGCAGTAACACTAGCCTCAAACATAAATTCATCACTTCCATGGGAAATGGAAATTGGAAAAGAAAGACACTGTTGGAGTAATTAGCAACTTCATGGCATCATAAATCCCCACATGGCCTTTCTTGTGGATTCATGTAGAATGCAATTGGAGATTAACATGGAATGGCATGAAACACTATGGCCCAACAATCAAGCTGTTGCACAGGAGTTATCCAATGAGATAACATAAAAATATTCAAAGCCAACTCTAGAGCATTGGGCATTTCAGGAAGTCAAATCACACACAACTCTGTCCTCTTTCTGGGTCAAAATATCTCAGTTTCACATCCCTATGCCTCATATAGGAATAACAATGAACTTCACAAGATTACTGTGAGAAAGAAAACAGGGAATGTCTGTGGAACTAAATTGGAGCTGGGCAAGAACACAGATACATTCTTTGGCAAATCACTTCACTATGGGATTGTGCAACACATGTTCCCAGTGGGCTACTCCCAAAGATTATAATGCACCTTGGAGACTGGTGGCAAAGGCTCATGAAAACTTTTCACTGAATTTGTGATTACGGTGGCAGCCTCCCCACTACCGCCACCTCCTGCTTCTGGGTATCATTTTCCATTGACCTGGCATTTTCTTGTTATGTGCCTTCAGCGTGGAAAGGGAAAACACAGGAACATTCTGTTGATTGGGCACAGCAGAGAGTTCTCATTTTACTTAAAAGCAGAGAAACTCGACTCTAGTCTTTTTCTATCAGTGGCAACTTCTTCCTGTAATTAAGAGTACATGTGAGGCCATTACAGTTCATGGCAGTTCATGTTACAGTGTACAAAATGGAGATGCATGCAGAATGTTTCTAAATTAACTCTTCAGTCTTGCAGAGCAATTTGACTAACATCATTTTGCCTTTCTGCGTATACATTTTTGAAATGTGAATGTTTTAACTGGTAACATTTGGTTCTTATCACATTCACATCTGATAATGTGGAACATACATATGGAGAAAAGGCCTGAGCCCATACTTTCCTAATGTCCCAGTTTGACAGAAATAGTCCTGATCAATCCTCTGTCAGTCCACTTTTTCAGATGCTTTTAATATGTTCCAGTTTCTGTTCTCCCACTTTTCTAGTTTGTCTTCAGCTTACTCGAGTTGCTGTAAACTGAGGCCCTTTCCGCAGCTTACCTGTTTTCGGTGCTGGGGTGCGGGAATCGCGTGAGCAGCCTCTAGCGAGAGGCTCTTGCATCCCGGTTCCTTCAGCTCCGCAGCTACTGCCCGCTCGCACGAGAGCCCCTCCTCTTCCTTCCACAGTGCAGCCTGGGATTTTCCCAGGCTGTGCTGGGGCAGGAAGTGCGAGCACTGTGGCTCCAGAGCTACACACACACAGCAAGTGCGCACGAGGCCTCAGAGTGATGCGTGATTGCACACCATTTTGGGCTCACACCCGAAAATGAAAAAGTGTGTGATCGGCATGTGCCAGACCCTGGAGCATCACGCAATTGTGAGTGCAGTTGCGTGACACTTGAGGGGCCCTTTTGCATGGCAAATGCCATGCACAAAGGGCCTGAGTTCAACTGAGGTCTTCCCCTTCCCTTTAGGCACAGGCAAAAACAAATTGCTGCAGATTCTCTTAGCTTGTCTGTTCTTCATTACTAATAAATCTTTCCATCTCAATCATGCTCTGATGTTGCTTGGCCACACCTCCGGTTTCCATAGGTGAAATGTTGGATGGTACGGCTGGTATCTCTTCATTGCAAAACAGTGAGTAGGAGATTCAGTGGTTTTCAGGTGGGATTTGGTTGAAAGAAATTTGCAAGAGTTCTTCCAAACTTTGGCCCTTTTCGCATTGAGGCTTCTCGCGCAAGCGGGGGAGGGCGACTCGCGCGAGAAGTCTCCTCCAGGAGGCTGCCGCTTCCCCGCTCGTTCCTTCCGCAGGCGAAGGAACAAGCGGGGAAGCGGCAGCCTCCCGGAGGAGGCGGCGGCTCATGCGTCCGCTCCCCCGCGCGAAGCAGGAGGCTGTTGCGTCTGCCCCTCCTCGCGAAGCAGGAGGCTCGCGTGTCTGCCCCCTGCGAAGCAGGAGGCTGTCGCGTCCGTCGTGCTAGTGCCCCACCCCGCCCCTTCCTTCCGCAGGGGCGGAAGGAAGGAAGCGCGACCCGACGCTCCGCACAGGAGGTAAGTGCGCGCGGGCGCTAGGAGCATTGCGCGAGCGCGGGTGATTTTCACTTTGAGGCAAAAATCAAAAAACCTGCGATCGCGCTGCTGCAGCCCCGTGAGCACGGCGGAAGTGGGAGTGCATCGTGCAGAGCGACGCTCCCACTCCCGCGAGACTCAGGGGGCTCTCGTGCGACAGAAGGCCCGTGCGAAAAGGGCCTTTGTCAGGCTGGCAGGGTTTATTTATTTGTGTCTTTTTCATCTTGCCATTCTTTCAACATGGAATCCAAAGCAGCTCTCAATATGAGTTAAAACAAAATGCAGTTAAAACAATGGATAATACAAAAGTTTTTTTAAAAAACCCACAGTTAAACAATCACATCAAATGTATTAATTTAAATCCATTAAAAAGCAGCTAAAGCATATAATAATGACAAAAATGTAGCATAAGTCAGTTAAAAAGCCCTTTGAAATAGCTGGCTAATGGTCAAAAGCCTAAGATAACAAAAAGTCTTTGTGTGCAAACTGAAAGGAAACAGAGAAGTGACCAACCTAACCTCTCATGGGAGAGGGTTCCACATTATGGGAGCAGCCACAGAGAAGGCTTTCTCCTGTGTCCTCATCCAATATGCCTGTGATGGTAATGGGACCAAGATAAAGCCCTTCCTAAGGATCTTAAAACCCAGACAGACTCATATCAGGAGAAATGGGTCTTTCAGATAGCCTGGGCCTAACCATTAGGCAGAGTATGGCAATACCCTCACATTTTAGAGGCAGCAGCATCCATCCTAGGGTCTTTTGGATCTTCCTAAGGCCCCTTTTGCACCTTACATTTTACTGGTGCTGGGCTGCGGGGCTTGCGCAGGAAGCCTTCAGAGGAACGCTCTCGCATCCCTCCTGCTTCGGCTGTGCAGCTACTTCCTGGTCGTGTGTGCGCCCCGCCTCTTCCATTCGCAGTGCAGCCTGGGACCTCCAAGGCTGTACTGAGGAGAGGAGGAATGACTGGCCCAGCTCCCAAGGCTCTGCACACAAGGTAAGTGGTGCACAGGGCCCCGAGTGATGCGCAACCGCACAGCATTTTTGGCTTTGAGCCAAAAATGAAAAAATGTGTGCATGGTCCGCGTCAGGCCCTTGAGCATTGCACAAATGTGAGTGTGTCGTGTGGACTGCTCCTCACATTTACACAACACTCAAGGGGCCCTTTCGCTTCAGAAATGCTGTGTGAAAAGGGCCAATGTCAGTGCTAGTGACTGCTTGTTGCTCACTATCTCAGCTACTTGATGTCTTTCACTGTATTGGGAACAACCTTTGACTCAATGAAATGAAAAGCAATCAGGATTGGAAACATCCAGTAGATATGTTGTAGAAAAGATGTTGAATACTGTTGCTTTTTCTTTTAATAACCCCCAAGGAAGGCCATAAAAGATTTCCAGGTTGAAAAAGGTGGGCTTGTTTTCAAAAATAAAATCACCTCTCTTTTCAGCATCCTGACACTTTGTTTTCTTCATTACACCTTGTGAGCAGGGAAAGAGATGGCCAGTGCAATCAACATTGTCCAACAAGGGATCTCTGTGTGAATGGGCTGTTGTGTTCACATGATGCATGTTAGCACTGGTGCTCCCACTGCACTGCAGCATTACCGTATTTGCCATCGTATTAGACACACAAGTATATAAGACAAACCCCACTTTCAAGGGGTATTTTTCAGGAAAAAAAGTTTTTAGTTCCCTGGTGAGGGGAATGAAAGGAGTGCTGCAGGAGAGGAGGGAAATAAAAGGCGTGTTGCATCAGGAGAGGATGGGGAACAAAAAGAATGCTGCACCAGGAGAGGAGGGGAATGAAAAGAGTGCTGCAGCAGTTTTTCAGGGACCGTAGGAGAGTCAAAATGCACAGGAGAGGAGGAGAAGGTAAGGAGTGTGTCACCTGGATTCCACTATCTCTTCCCTTCCTGTTTGCTTGGGCAAGGAGAACTTTGGCTCCCGGTTCACTCTCTATGTTTTTGGTATTACCGTATTTGCTGGTGTATAAGATGCACCCCATTTTCAAAGGGTATGTTTTAAGAAAAACAGGTTCATCTTATATGCCAGCAAATACAGTAGTTTGAGTAGGGTAATAAGCAGGCATTAGGCAAGACAGTAGACAGGCAGAAATGAGGTCTTGGGGAACATTCACCTGTTCTATGCAAATAGTTTGATATTCCCCTAGAATGTGGAAGGAGGTGCTGTACTTTCACCAATGTCCAAGGCAGATCCAGTTGCCAAATGAATCAGCTTCTATATATGAAATGAATAGAGGCACTGCTTCATCCTTAGCCTATGCAGGAAATGTTTTATCTTGCCCTTTCAGTTTTGTGGCCATCATGATACATTGCTGCATATCCCATTTGTGAAAGATACTACACAAAAGGTGGGCTGAATTAGCAGGCGCCATCTTTTGCTCAAAATGCTTCTTTGGAAAGGAAGAGGGAATGAAGTTGCACCCCTTTTTACTAGCATCCAACTGTCTCAATTTTTGAAAGTCCGACTCAGCAGTAGACCTTTGTTTATAAAAGGATTATGGGTTAAAATATTTTGGGCTAAGCTGTTTAAGGCACACCATTGTGGTGCATACTTTGTAATCATGCATACAGAAGAGTGCAGATAGAAATGTGGATAGTTTATGCAGTCCTTAGCTTTCATTAGGGACCGGAGTGACTATCCGGAAAAGAAGTGGACGATGTCTAATAATTTGCAGCATTCTGCATCAATCTAAATGCAGCCCCTAGTATCATGTTTCATGACAGTAGCTATCTGGAAAACAGTAACAGTTCAAAGTACTGATTATATTTTGTACTCATTGTATTGAGAGCAATTTCCTTTTTTTATGCCAAATGTTTACTTTCATTGTGAACACAGTTTAGTTGTTTGGATGCAGTTCTTTTCAACACCATTTCTGTTTTCCCTTCTGCTAAGTCTTTAGTTTGGCTACATTGTCATTCAAACTTCTTCTCAAAGACAGATTTTTTTGCAGGAGGGAGCGGGGAGGCTAAGCTCACTCATGTTTGCCATTAATGCTAATTATAAACGTTCAGAGCCTTCTGAGCAAACAGAACAAGTAAAGTGATAAGTAAATGTTAGAGGGCAGACTATGGCCCTTTTCGCACGGGCCTTTGCGCGCGCGATAGCCCCGTGAGCCTCGCGGGAGTGGGAGCGTCGCTCCGCACGATGCACTCCCACTTCCACTTCCGCCCAGCTCACGGGGCTGAAGCGGCGCGAGCGCGGGTTTTTTGATTTTCGCGTACAAGTGAAAATCACCGCGCTCGCGCAACGCTCCCGGAGCCCACCCGCACTTACCTTTCGTGCGGAGCCTCCGGGAGCTGGCCGGGTCGCGCTTCCTTCCCTCCGCCCCTGCGGAAGGAAGGAGCAGGGTGGGGAGGTGCGCGACGGACGTGCCGCCTGCTTCGCGCGCGGGGGGACGCGATGCCGCCCGCTTCGCGCGCGTGGGGGGGAGGAATCCGGCGCATGCGGGGGGGAGGAATCCGGCGCGCGGGGGGGAGGAATCCGGCGCGCGCAGGGGGGAGGAATCCGGCGCGCGCAGGGGGGAGGAATCCGGCGTGACGCCGCCCGCTTTGCGCGCGCACGTGGGGTGGGAATCCGGCGCGAGGTCTCCCGCTTCGCACGGGGGGGAGGGCGGCTTGCGTGGCAAGCCTCCTTCGGTGCCGCTTCCCCGCTGGTTCCTTCGCCTGCAGAAGGAAGGAGGGGGGAAGCGGCAGCCTCCCGGAGGAGCCTTCTTGCGCTTGCCGGCCTCCCCCGCTTGCGCTAGAAGCCTCAGTACGGAAAGGGCCTATTACTATTTGCTCTGGAAAGGGTTACTTTAGCTATTAGATGGAGTGAAGTAGGTATCTCGGGTAGCATATTTGGACTGTCATGAAAGGACAGCCGATACTTTGCTATTATTATAGGGGTAGGATTGGTGTGGATGGGATTTTATATATATATATTGCTTTGTTTACCAAAATATCTTGGCTTTAGATACTGTACACCTTGTCCTTTAGCTACTGCTCCATTTCAGTTCAGCCTTATTTCTGAGTTCCTCAAAAAGAAACGTTGCTCCCTCTTTGGAACAACACATACAAACACTGAAAGTTTTACTTCCCTAAGAGGGGAAACAGAAATCCATTGTAACTCATAGAGGTGCCCAGTGGTACTTCAGCTGCTTGTATTAAGCTAGTAATGAATGCCCAAAGAACACTGGGATCTGTCCTGGTACTGCGATGCCATGATTTTATCTGAGCAGAACTGTCCAGAACTCAGATAGAGGGTGAAATAAGGAGATAAGAAAATGTTGTTTCCCAGCGGTGGCTTGGCAAAAAGGTAACCACTGCATATTCAAACCTGTAAAAAAAAAATCATAGTCATTCCATTAGATTACTATTCCTTTAAGAACCACTATAAAAAAGATTTCTGAGGGCAGTATCAAGAAATGTGAGCTATTAAAGTGACTTTAATTCTACTTCTGGTCTTTAAAAACTGGTATTACAACTGTGTTACTAAACAGGCACTTAGAAACCACTGAGAGGCCCAAATTGGATTATTATTATTTTTTGAAAAATTACCGTTTCATGTTAACATCTGATCCTTGCAGGGGTCCTCCTCTTTCATTCAAACGCACAGCACCAGTTTTAACAATCTGAAATGAAAGCCATAATTTTTCTCCCTTGCCTTGATCTGTAAAGATATATGTTATCATTAATTACCAGTCTCACCTTTTAATTTCCTGCCTTTGTTCAGGAAAGAAAAAAAAAAGACAATACAGTTTTTCACTGGAAATGATGGAAATGACCAAAAAGCCCTCTGCAGTTCTATTGTTTGCATTGCACTAAAAAAAGTCTGCTTCTTAGAAGTAGCTTGTCTATAGCATTCCAACCATGCATGGTAATTGATTTTCATGCTCCTTTTGCTGTTTTCAGGTATTCCTTTGAGGCACAAAATTTAAAAAAAGCCTTCAAATGGCTAGTGAAATAAATCCATATACCCTCCAACAATTTGTAGGTGCAGACTGGGACAAATGTGGTCCAGCAAGCTCGGAGTGTGGTCAAGATGGTGAAAGCTTTAAATGAGGAAGATCACACAGTCTAGGAAAGGCAGCAGCAATTTGCTTTTGCCTGAGACTACTGGGAAGGGCAAGACTCTGCCCCTTCTCTTTTCTCTGCACTGATGAGTTGAGTGCAAACTACTTTTGCACCTTGAACTCAGGCCATTTTTGCCCTAAAAGTGCTTTTATTCCACTTTCAACATCTTGAGGAATTGTGGGCTTTGTAGTTTATTGAGGTCAAAGAGCTCTTTGGCTGAAAATTTGAAAGTGGAATAATAACACTATAACAGTGGCCATTTCCACACTATACTCTTATAGCGTGATTATTCCACTTTCAACATCCTATGGAATCCTGGGGTTTGCAGTTTTGGGTCGAACTGCAAACCCCAGGATTCCAGAGGATGTTGAAAGTGGAATAATCGTGCTATAAGAGTATGGTGCAGAAATGGCCAGTGTAGTGTGGAAATGGCCTCAGTGTGCAACAACTGAAGTAAACTGAGGACAAATGAGGAGAGTGAGAAGAAAAGAAGAAACAGGGACATTTTAAAGGCAGCTGAAAAGTGAGATGACAGAGGGATAATTAGGGCTGTGTCTGCAAAAGTGGGACAGTTGGAGGGTATGATTTCATAAAAATGCAGTTGACACTGGAGCTTATGTAAACAAATACAGTCTCACTATTGTATAGGGTATGTACCTATACATGGACATTTACCCACAGAAACACTATGATCTTCATTATCATCATCACCACCACCATCTTTATTTATACTCTACTTCCCCCCCCCGCAGAACTAGCACTAAAGATGGCTTAAAAATTAAAATACAATGAAATGGAGCCCTTAGATCTGCAGGGGAAAGCTTTCTCTCGGTCTGGCTACCATCCCAGGCTTGTCTGGTAAGGACACGGGAGAGAGCCCTCTCAGTGGCTGCTCCCACCCTCTGGAATATTCATCCACGAAAGGCTAAGCTGGCCCCTCTTTACTTTCCTTTAGTAGGCAGGCATTTCTTTTTAACCAGGCGTTCAGTGGGTGAGCTTGAGACCTTTTCCTTACTAGTTATTTTTTAGAAATCAGTTGTTAGTTTTAAAATTTTATATGTCTTTTACTGTTTTAACTCTTTTTTTTTTTTTAACCTTTGGAAGCTGCCTTGGGTCCCACCCTGGCAGAAAAAGTGGCATATAAATTCAGTAAATAAATAAATAAAAATAAAACATCAGTGTGGAATTAAACTATAAACAGCACTGAAACATTAGAACATGCAGTCAAAATCATAAAAAGCAGTTGGTGCTGAATGATGCTGAAACAAGTGGAGTTAGGTGTCTAGACTCTGGGTTATATCCGGTCCTTTCAGTGATGAAAGACATTTTGGATAATATGGAAGTTTTCTAAGTAAAAAGGGGGTTGGGCTAGGGATTCTCCTCCCCTATTGAACCTCTATCTGCTCCATAAAGTTGGGGGACACACAAAGGGGAAGTGGCTGAGGGAATCCAGGGTAAGTGGGCACAATCAATATTTGCTGCCTACCTTGCACTAGCAGGAGCCTTTGCTAAATCAAGACAGTTTTCTAGGAACAAGCAGGCACTTACTTTTTCATTAATTGAAAGCATATCCTGCCTTTCTGTCAGTGTGGAACTCAAGGCAGCTTATCACAAGGTTACAACAGGTTACAGCTAAAAACTTGATGATACTTTTTTTTAAAAAAAGCAAAAATCAATTTAGTTAGCTATCATATTGAAGTATCAATAATTTAAAACAGTGTAAAAATCATCTTAAAAATTGCCATACGGATAAGGAGAAAAGTGTAGCCATTGGATACAGTCTGTTAAATGCAATATAGTCACATATTTTTATCACAAAACTGTTGAATATTAAAGTTATTATGATAGTTGTACTATGGGGAAGCTATGTGCCTATGTATTTCAGGAATCTGTATGGGTGTGGAGGTGATTTTGCAATGTGTCATAGTGTATTTTGCACACAGAAATAATTGTACCTCCTCCAGCATTTTTTTTTTAAAATCTAATTGTCCCAGCACCCACAAACATAGCTTATGTTGCGTGTCCTGGTTTTGTTTATCCTCAAGGGACCATGTGTGAGAAACCAGCTTCAGATAATGTTAACATGTGGCATGATCTACTTCTTGCCAGTGGATATTCATTCAAAAACAACAACATCATGGTAAGCTTTAGGGATGCAAAGACTATTTGGAGATTTCCTCATCCTCAGTGAGACAGGATATCTTTAACACATAAACATCCCATCAAAGAAAAAAAGTCAGATGCTGTGAGATTTTTCACCCGTGGATGAAAGGAAAAAGGCTAGTGCTTTTTATCAGCAACAGTAGCAACAGCCATTGTTTTTCATACAAACCTTTTCCACTTTGCACAAAAATCTATTTTGTGCAAGAAACATCATTATTTTGTGCAAAAATCTATTTTTCCTAAGAAACAGTTTTTATCTCTCTCTCTCTCTCTCTCTCTGTGTGGTGTGTGCGTTAACACACAAATACATGCACATATACATATAGAGAGCAACTACTTTGCAGTTGTTAAATTGTAGAATAGGATATCTGAACACTGTAGGATAAATTAGATAAAAGTAATGAAAGAAGTACAATAGGCCCTTGGTATCTACTAGGGTTTGGTTTCAGCCCCTCCCCAATGGATATCAAAATTTGTGGATGTTTAAGTCTCATTATGTACAATAGTGTAGTAAAACTCTTATATAAAATGGCAAAATCAAAGTTTGCTTTTTGGAGCTTTTTTTTTATTTTGTTTTGTCAAGCTTTTTGTTTGTTTGTTTCAAGCTTTTGTTGGTTGAATTCATGGATGCAGAATCCAGGGGTTACGGAGGGCCAGCTGTATTCATCTTCACCCCTTTCATAATTTGGGATTGTCCTTGTAAGTGTATGGAGCTGCTTTCATGAATAAGACAATGTCTTATGTGCAGTGTACTAGCCCTAGGAAAAATGTAGAACAGTAAAAGCAAAGGTTTCATTTTGGAGATATAAACGAACCATTTGTTATCTATGATAAAAGCTTGTCTAATCATTCTCCCATAAGCTCCTAGCTGCTATTGTTATTGTCATAGTGTTTTTTTTAAAGATCTGTTGTTTTTCATAATGCTTCTGCTTTTATCATACCGTGCTAGGGAAGCCCTAGATGAGCAATTCTAGGTAATGTATTAGAGTAAATGCTGATACTGTTTTATCAATCAATATGCTGTGGAATGTAATATAATGTGTGCCATGAATATCTCATCCTGTACTTTATTTATTTATTCCAGCAGGCTTGTAATCAGTAGCTTATCCCTCCCTCCTGCACCTTGTGTTCATTGGCTGCTTAGTCAATGTTAATACTTTCCTATTCTAATGTCAGGTTTGAGAGCAGGCGATGGCTCTTATGCTTGCAAATGTATCTTCTTAAGTAGCTGTATAGGGTAACCTCTAGTTCGCTCTGCATTTTATGTCACTATAAAACCTGTAGACAATGAGTTGGTTCTGTTTCTATAATAATAAAAGAGGAGATATATTTACCAGTCTCAACAGTAGTGCCAAGAGCATGAAATCCAGAAACCTGTAAGTTATCATATTAAGGAGACTCTAATGATGTAGAATTATAGATTCTTAGAGCTGGAAGAGACCACAAGGGCTATCTAGTCCAACCCCCTACCATGATGGAATAAACAACTAAAGCACTCTTGAAGGATGCCCATTCAACTGCTGCTTAAATACCTGCAAAGAAGAAGAGTGCACAACCCTCTGAAGCCATCTATTTTACTGTCAAACAACTCTTTTAGTAAAGAAGTTCTTCCTAATCTTTAGGTGAAATCTCTTTTCTTGCAATTTGAATCCATTCATTCATGTAATTGTCTCTGGAGCAGGAGAAAACAAGTTTGTTCCATCTTCTACATTGCCTTGGATCTCATGCTGGAAGAAATGTGGGATATGGAAATTAAATGAACAAACAAATGGGGCACAATATTCCAGCTGAAATCTGACTGAAGGAGGTTAGAGTGGCACTCTTTCTTCCCTTGATCTAGATGCCACAGGTATACCTCAGTTAATGAAGCAGTTGTGTTACTGGGCATTACTTCATGAACAGATAATTTGGTAACAGAGGTGGGAATAACATGGAAAGAATCGGGATAGTTCCTGGACCCCAAACAGGACGAGTAGCTTAATATGTTTCAGCAAAAGTTTTATTCAAAACTATGTGCATGTGCAAAATGAAATAACCAGGTCTGGTATGTATTGCAGAAGTAAGCAAAAATACTTTGAACCTTCTACAGACCACTTGAAGGCTTCTTCTAAAATTCTATTCAAGGATGAGCTTTTCTTTCACCAGCCTCCACTCTTCTTGTGTTTTCCATTTTGGTAGCCAAATTTATGTTTCTTAACCTAGGGGATGGAGGGGAGAGTGTCATACAAGTCAAGCTTCTCTCTCTTTTTCTCTCTGTTTAGCTGTTCACACATGCTCAGTGAAGTTTTGGAGACAGCTGCTGTTTATCTTGCCTGTTGTAGGCAGGCATGCACAACTACAGTAGAATCAACTAGAACAGGATCACATGCTTTCTCTGCATAAACTTAGCACAAACAGACATAGTGCTGAAATCTAACAACAGAAGTCTGTGTTCCTCCAGCCCTACTTCTCCTTCCTTTCAGTATTGCTGCTGCTGAAAAGAATTCCAGCTAGACAGAGAAGAAGGAGGAAATGAGGGGTCTGGGCAGTCACAAAAAAGACTTTTAACAAAGGAGCTTCTTTGTCAGAGGCTTTCTTAACAGAAACACACCTGTATACTCCAGGTCATGCAGGCTAGAACTATATTGGCTTTTTTGGGCCACTGCATCACACTGTTGACCCATGTTTAGCCTGTGGTCTACTGAGACCTCTAGGTCATTTTCACATGTATTCTTGCCCAAGGGTCACTCATCTTATACTTGTACATTTCAATGTATCCCTGCTGAAATTCATTTTCTTTTTTTTTGCCCAACTCTCCAATCTGTCAAGGTGATTTTGAATCCAAATCCTGTCCTCTGAAGTATTACCTACCCCTTCCCTATTTCTTATCATCTGCAAATTTTTTAAGTATGCCTTCTATTCCATCATTTAAGTCATTTCTAAAGATGTTGAGCAGCACAGGGCTCAGGAGAGAATCTTGAGGCACCCCACTAGCCACTTTCCAGAATGAATATAGGGACACTACTATTTATCTTGATCTGAACACCATACATTTATGCCCTATTGGTATGTTTGTACATATGCATCTTCAAGCTGCCTGTTGACTTATGGTGGCCACATGCATTTTGTAGGGTTTTCTTAGGCAAGGATTACTAAAGGTTGTTTTGCCAGTTCCTTCCTCTGAAATATAGCCTACAGCACCTGGTATTTGTTATCGGTCTCCCAACCAAGTACAAACCAGGGCCAATCCTGCTTAGCTTGCAAGATCAGATGGGATCTGGTGCCTTTAGGGTATGTATGCCTTATTGGTATGCACCTTAAAAATACACTAATTATTTTCTGTAAGTTAAATGTTGCCCCTACGTTCAAAGCCTGGAGCATCTTAAGCCAACAGGTGGCAGACTTCTCTAAGTAGCACCTAGGTTGCATGATGATGATGATGATGATCATCATCATCATCACCATCATCATCATCTTTATTTGTATCCTGCTTTTTTCCTGAGAAGGACTCAAAATGGTTTAAAATACTTTAAAAAATAGTTAGAAATCATAACATACAACAGCTAAAACACAAATTAAATGATCAAGTAATAACTAAAACAGAGTTAAAATATATATTTAAAACAACAAACAAATCATAATTGGTACAAATTAAAAGTAACCAACGCCTTTAATCAGCCATCATATTAAAGTATTAACGTAAGGTATTAAGGTTTGCAATTGATCCAGTTTGATGCCAGAAGGAATAATTTGAGGGACAGCATTATAGGACTGACCTCTCTCCAGTGCTGTGGGACTGCTCCCCATTATAAGCATGGTGTTGGCAGACTCCTCCTACATATGCCTGTAGGAGTCTACCATGGCAGGAAAGTGGCATAGGAAAAAATATGTCCATCTCTGAGAGCTGTGTACCTTTGCTAGAAGGCTTTGATGAATCTAAGGACAGTTCCTACCTGTGCATTTTTTGATTCTAAAAATGTAGGGAGGTGCAGTTAATGGTGCTGGATCCCTACCACTCTATTATCATGTTAAGTAGGGGTCCAGGAAACACAGCTTCTGTGAAGCTGATAGTGTGGCATGGACAAATCACTATGCTGGTATACACATGTTTGGAACTTAAGAGGCACTAGAGAGTGACAGAATTAAACACTGTAAGTGCACCCCACATAGCTTCTGTGCTTTAATTTCCCCTTCTGAAGCTGCTTTTCTTTTGAGAACAGAGTATTAATTCCAGGCTTTGCTACAACCATTTTTGTGTAGCTCATCATTATCCCCTTAGCCTTACCATAACAATGGGATGTTGGAAAAATTAGGACTGACCTAGCTAGAATTTAAATGTGTCAGGACTGTGTGGCTTGTTGTAAATAACTTCTGAGAGCAATCTTGATGAATGGAAGAAATCAAGCTGTGTAAAAGGAGTGAGGGCTTTCCCTCTTCCTTTTGCTATTCCCTCAAGCCTAGCTCAATGAATCCCATGGAACAGCTTTTCGATGGGCATAGGAGACTGCAGAAAGGAAGTGGGATCGAAGTTTCTTCTGCAGGTGTGACTTTGCATTTCTGTTCTGTGGTATTTTGATCTGAACCTGCCCTAGTGAGGCTGCAAGTGTTGTGCCCTGCTCAGAGCTTTTGGAACATAGTAGGCTAGCAAATCCAAATAGATGTCATAATGCTAAACCCAACATTTTGTGAGCTCAGAACCAAACATATTTCTGCTTGAATGAAATTCCCCTCCCCTATTCTCCTTGGCAGGACCAGTGCTTGAATAAGTAGTGGCATTTAGCTCCCACTGCCAAGTCAGCTTTGCAGGGTCCTCTGGAGAGTGGCTGGGGCACGTGTGAAGTTGGATGCCTTGCTGCTACACCCTATGCAATGTTGTGCATATGTTTATAAAGTTGGGGCCACATGTGAGAATTATTGAATGCATTGAGTTTTGCCTTCAGCTCCTCCTTGCTTTGGGATCAAGCAGAACGATAGATGTTCTTAATTCTTTTTTCTTACATGGGGAAAAGTGAACAGGGATCGGGGTATGCTTCTTCTGAGTAGCTCCTCCAAATTTCTAACTCCTTCTGATGTAGCTTCTTTCTGATTCCAGGGGCTCATTCTTAGGCCATTTCTGCATTGCACTAAGTACTATTACTCCACTTTCAATATCCTATGGAATCCTGGGCTTTGCAGTTTAGGGAGTGGCATCTAGAATTTTCAGCCAGAGAGCTCTTTGGCCTCAGTAAACTGCAAACCCCAGAATTCCACAGGATGTTGAAAGTGGAATAATAGCACTATAACAGTATAGTGCGGAAATGGCCTCAGAGATCTTCTGATTGTGGCCCAGTCTTGGCCTTCCCAGCTAGTCATTCAGGAAAGTTTCCTCCCTCATGGCCTAGCCTCATGTAACTCTTATGCCTTTCTTTGTGATAACTGCCACAGAAAGTTACTCTTCAGGGACATTGAAATCTTAAATGGCAGTTACTTACTCACTTCTTCAACACTTTGACTGGTGGGTCTGGAATTATTTTTGTGGAAGGAGCAGCTCACCACTCTGCCACAGAATACCTTCTTAGTCTTTCCTTCTTCCTTGTAATGGACTCTATAATGAATAAGGTTGCCATAATTTACGCCCTCAAATGTGCTAATTTACATATTATACATATTATACACATTATTCTAATTATTCCCGGAAGGAAATAGGAGTGTCCTATCTCAGTCCTGGCACAGCTGATAAATCAAACAAAACAAACTGAATATTCCCCAGCTTGTTACTTACTTCCAGACAGTAAGCAAGGAGTCATGGATAACATCCAACATAAATAAAGTCCAGCAGAGTTTCACAGCAAGGGAGTGTCCAAGGTCAATCCAAGCATTTGTCAAGGTATCCAGCAAGGTAGCAGGTTAGGTAAGTTCTGACAACTCCTGGAGGGAAAAGACACCAGCTAAATAGACCCAAAGTCTAGCGCAGCTGTGCCTTGATTGATTGTTGCCAGTTATAAATTCCGAGAGAGCGACGGTGGGTCTCTCTTTGCTGCCTGTGCTGTATGAAGCTAGGTCTAAGTAAGTGTTCTTCTGTATCTGAAGAGGCAGGACTGAAGAGCTGGCACTGCCCTCCATTCTGTTTTTGGCACTGTAACCTCTCTCTGTACAGCAGGTCCTGACACACCCCCTATTTCAGTCTCTCGTGTGCCCTCTACTTCAGACTCTGAGTCAGAGTCCATGGTCTGGAAGCAGGGCATGACAGGGGTGGGAATGCAAGGGGGAGCTATTTGTGGTTTCTCCACTTTCCTGAGGGTTCTGTGCTCCAAACCCTTGCAAAGGTGGAGGGGCCATTGTATTCACCTGGCTGGGCAGGATCTTAGTGCTGGGGATGGGCTAACTTTTTTCTTTCATGCATGCACACACACAGATTTAGAAAAATTAAACTGCATGATGATGATCATCATCATCACCACTATCACAGCACTATCATCATCATTGCTATCATCACCATTATTTCATGACTTCTAAACACATTAAAATGATAGAAAACAAGATTTATATAAAATAAAGACTAATATTTTTTATGTGTGACAAAACACACTGCTAATTAAGATAGCAGTAGAATACATAATAAAATCAGGCTCTTAAGAAAACCCAGTTAAATTAAAATAAATAGCAAAGCCAAAGGGACATGAGATGCAAGGTATAATTTGTGACATTTCTATGCAAATTTGAAGTATATACATGATAAGATAAACGCACACAAGATAAAGTTCAAATGTATACCAGATAATCTGGTGTTTTCAGAGCACAAAGTACTCATTTTAACAAACTAATACTTGACATATTATAATGCCACTTTGCTATTTTGCACAGTTTAAAATGCAAATTTAACAGCAAGTTGAGATGAAAATAATGAATCATGGTCTCTCTAGGCAACATTTTATTCCATTGCCAAGCTGCCCTTACAGTTAAGAAATTCATTCCTAGTGTTTAGCCTGAATATATCAGGGCAGAGTAAACCATCCTTTCTTCTGATATCCTTACCAATATTTGAAAACTGTCAACAAATTAATTTTTTCTCTCCTCCAGGCATCATATTTTCAGCTTTCTCTCAAAGGATTTGTTCTCTTATATCTCCATATCCTTAGTTCCCCAAATATTTTCATCCTTAAACTTTAGTTCCCAAAACTAACAGAATTGTATGTTGTTGTGGTGTTGTTGGGTGCCTTCAAATCATTTCCGAATTATGGCACCCCTAAGGTGAACCTATCATGAGCTTTTCTGGGGCTGAGAGTGTGTGAGGTGCCCAAGGTCAAACAGTGGGTTTTCATGGCCAAGTGGGAAATCAAACCCTGATCTCCAGGGTCGTGGTCCAACACTCAAAGCACTATAGTACACTGGTTCTGATAAGAAATACTATTAACTTACTTTGTCTAAGAGTCCAACCTAGAAATGTACAAACTTTAGTTTCAGTTTAAATTTGCTCATATTCAAGAAAGAAATGGGGGAAAAAGACCAAACTGAATATGGGAGAAATTAAAATGACAGATTTGTCTGTTCAAGCTCAAGATTTTGAATGCTTTACATCTAATCTTTATGTATTCATGTGTATTAGTGCTGAATTAGATAGGTCACTTGATTTTTCTGAGATGTTCGTCATATTCAGTATCTGTTACAACAAGGTCCTTTCCATGTTGGAAATAACTAATTTTTAATTGGGCTGTAGAGATATGGGATAATTTTGTTTCAGATCATTTTGAAGATGTTACCAATATTCACATATTTCTTCATGTTTGGGATGGAAAGAAGTTTTTAAATTTTCAAATATGGAAGTGAAACTAACAGGTGTTCCAGTATCTGTTGTGACTGTAACAAATATTGACCTATATGGAACTCTTCCTAACACCTTACTCTGTTTCCTATACATCATCATAGTTATCCATCTAATATTCTGTGAAACTGGTAAATATTTCCAGCTTCATATGACAAATAGGACTGAAAGACAGTGGCTAATTGAAGGCTAGCTAGTAATCCAATAACGGAACAGATATCAAATTAGGAGTAGAACTGTTGTCTCATTCTTTTAACCATTATGGCCCTTTTCACACGGGCCTTTTCTCGCGCGACAGCCCCGTGAGCCTCGCGGGAGTGGGAGCGTTGCTCCGCACGATGCACTCCCACTTCCGCCGGGCTCACGGGGCTGAAGCTGCGCAAGCGCGGGTTTTTTGATTTTCGCTTCGAAGCGAAAATCACCCGCGCTCGCGCAACGCTCCCGGCGCCCGCGCACACTTACTTCTTGTGCGGAGCGTCGGGAGCCAGCCGGGTCGCACTTCCTTCCCTCCGCCCCTGCGGAAGGAAGGGATGGGGCAACGGACGCGACACGTCCTGCTTCGGGCGGGCGCACGCGGGGGCGAACACGACAAGCGCCTTTCTCACGCGCGCGGGGGGGTGGAGGGGACAGGCTCCTTTCTCGCGCGCGTGGGGGGGATGGAGGGGACAGGCTCCTTTCTCGCGCGCACAGGGGGGGATGGAGGGGACAGGCTCCTTTCTCGCGCGCGCGGGGGGGATGGAGGGGACAGGCTCCTTTCTCGCGCGCGGTGGGGATGGAGGGGACAGGCTCCTTTCTCGCGCGTGCGCAGGGGGGAATGGACGGGTGCGCGAGCCGCCGCCGCCTCCGGGAGGCTGCCGCTTCCCCGCTCATTCCTTCGCCTGCGGAAGGAAAGGGGGGAAGCAGCAGCCTCCCGGAGAAGGCTTCTTGCGCGAGCTGCCCTCCTCCGTCGCGCGAGCGCCAGCGCTGCGAAAAGGGCCTATGTTACCCTTGCTCCAGCAGTCAATATTGTCCAAATCTCAGATCTTTTGCTTTCCCCATGCAACTTCATATTTTGGCTGACTACTAGGGTTGTGAAAATCTTCAGTGTATTTCTCAGAATCCCACCAGTATTTTCATCCAGTCCAAATTCTGTATCTGGAAATTTTTTCCACCCTTTCTTCATGATAATCCTTTCATACTTGGTAACATTTTCCCCACTATCATTTGTTACTGTATTTTCCCCATTGGCTAAAAAGCATGTTTGTGATTTTTTTTTTTAGTGATGAGCATTTATTTGTAAATAATTCAACAAAATTGAAAGAAATGTGTCATAGGCCCTTTTCACACGTGGAAGGAGAAACGGGGTAAAATGCGCTGAAACGGAGCTTACCGGCAACCGGGTAAGTCTGTCGCCACGCAGGACAGCGCAAGTTCGCTGCTCCACACTCCTCAGCATCCTGCGGCGTCTTGCGGTGTCCAAAATGGTGGCTTACGACTGGTGGAGGCTCTCCATCAACCGGAGAAGCTCACCAGCCGGAAGCCCGCCCCCGGCAGAGCTGCAGGCATGCCCTTGCGCGCGCCTGCAAATCTACACCAGGCGCTGCGACGGGGCTGCACACTCCGTGCTTTTTAAAAACCTCATGAAATGTGGTTTTTAAAAAAACACATGGCACCACCACTTCTGGTCGCTCCTGCGCGGATTGGGCTGTGGAACTACGCTAAAGTAGTCTGCCCCAATCCACTTTATGGTGTAGATGACTTCCGTTAGAGGTCGCGCTACAACGTTTTATTACCCCGGTATGGAAAGGGCCATAGTTTTTTCTTAGTGATAAGAAACAGAAGGATACAAACTTGTTTTCATTAATAGGCTTGTGTAGAATAAATTGAATAAATTCTTTAAAAATCATGGCCAATATGGATTTCTTTTCTATCCCTATTGATTCACTTCCTGGAACCATCGAAGTGTACAACTAATTTAATATAGGAAGAGACTGAAAATTTGTGTGAATAATCTCTGGAGTCTTTGTTCTTAGGTTTTAGAAAAGTCTTACCAATGCAGTTTATTTGTCATAAAATTCACTCATTATTCATTAATAATTTAATAATGCTAATAATATTAACACCCATCATCATCATCATCATCATTTCTTTATATAGCATCATCACTGTAGAAGTAAAAGGAAAACACAAATTTTCCCTGCCCTTAGCTTTACAATCTAGTTAAGACATGACACCAAAGTAAACAGGAATGGCAATGTGGGAGGGGATTAAGTTCAGTAGTTATTGTCTCTTCTTCTCTCCTTCTGAGGCCAGGAAAATGGCAGTTGGGGTGGATGTACCTGTTTCTTCTTCTCTCCCTCCAAGACCAAGATAGTGACAGTTGGGATGGAGAGGAGGACATTTCACTGGCTTTTTGGCCTAGGTATGGTAGAGCTGTGTCTGCCTTTGCTAATATTAATGAAGGCTGCCATCCATATCCATGGATTCTGTATCCATAAATTCAATCAACCATGGCTTGAAAATATTTTTTAAAAATCCAAAAAGCAAAATTCGGCCATTTCCACTACACTGTTATAGTGCTATTATTCCACTTTCAACACCCTGTGGAATTCTGGGGGTTGTAGTTCACTGATGTCAAAAAGCTCTTTTGCTGAGAACTCTAAATGCCCCTCCCTAAACTGCAAACCCCAGGATTCCATAGGATGATGAAACAATAATAGCACTATAATAGAGTAGTGTGGAAATGGCTTTTGATTTTGCCATTTTATATAACAAACACTGCACCATTGTACATAATCGGACTTGAGCATCCATGAATTTTGGTATCTGTGGGGGGTCCTGGAACCAAACCCTAGCAGATACTGAGGACCTGCTGTAGTAGTAATGCCCCTGCTACTAATATTAATACTTCTGATAATAATTTTAAAAGATTAAAGATTTATTAAATTTATCATTTAAGAGCCAGACATTTTTAAATCATTGAAAAACAATTTAAAATAGTGTCAGCTCTACCACATGTGCAGACTGTTAGGCCCAAAGGCTTTTGTAAAAAAGCCATGTTTTGACTTGGTGCTGAAATGATACCAATGTTGGTGCCAGCTGAGCATCCAAGGGAAAGATACACTTCCACAGAGAAGGACCTCTCTCATGTCTTCCCACAGTGTATTAACCCCAGTGGTGGAACACAGGAGGGCCCCTCCAGTAGACCTCATTTCTCAGGCAGGCACATAAGTGGAGAGACACTCCTTCAAGTATTGAGATCCCAAGCTATTTATGGCTTGAAAGGTTATCACCAGCACCTTGAATTCAGACTGGAAGAATATTAGCAGCCAGTGCAGTTCCTTTCAAACCAGCATTATATGGTTTCTGCCTTGTAAGAAATACTTTGATATACTGTGGAGTTTTTTTTATTTTATTTTTTAAAATGTTTTTAACCATACTGGCAAGCCAGATCAGAGTCATTCTATTAACTTGCTATTCTTTGTTTCGGAGAGAGACATTAGCCATTTCTTTTCCACTTCCGATGTGAAAGAATGGCCATGGACTGATTCCAAATCCACTACACTTTCTTGAGGAGGCTGGCACTGGATTAAGGATCCCTTTATACCATTCCATAAAAGAGATCTTTATATTCTCCACCTCAAAGCACATGAAATCAGAATGAAAAGAAAAATCTACTGACACTAATCATCCTTCATATAAATACGACATAAAAAAAAAAGCAAGTCACTTATTTCTTGGAAGTACTGTAGTTTACTCAGCAGTAATCAGAATGTTCAGCTTTGTGAATTTACATATTCTCCACAACTTCTTTCAAGGGTGAGACCATACAATTATATAAATGGATTTGCAAGTAACTCTATGCAACCCAATGCTTTCAAGTTAGTAGATACCCTTTGAGCAACATAATTCATATTCTACTTTTTCTAAAATTCAGAAACCCTACATTGCTTGTGTAAAATTTTAAACAAAGCAGGATCCATTAGTTGAAGCTACTAAAATGGCCTACTCTACTCATCTATACAACCTTGCATCATTGCCTGGAAAGATCCCTGAGGAGTCTTTGAGAAGAAGCAGTTTAAAAATATTAAATGGCAGTGTAGTCTACTGCTGTGGTAAGAAACATAGTGGTGGTTGCCTAATGGAGCAAATATTTGCTGTTTGTCCGTATCCTGTGGTCAATAATCAACCCCACAGTATGAAGCTCAAGATCTAAACTATATTATTTGTTACACCTGTATTGTCCTCTTCTTGCAGAGCTCTCATTGTGGCTTGCACAAGGTTTGTATATGGACTCCTACTCTAAACTGGCCAGCCTATGCAAAATATAAATGCCAGGACCGATACTGGTGGCTGACAGACTAAGCAGAAGCCCCTGGTAACTACAAGTATGATTTCTGATGCACTAGTCTAGATACAATTCAACTCAGATCTGATTTCCATTAAGCCACTTGTCTAAGGATCCATTCACACTGCCCAATTATAGCACTATTATTCTACTTTAACTGCGATGGTTCCTTCCTATGGAATCATGGGATATGGAGCATAGGAGGGGGCACTCAGAATTCTGAACCAGTGCCTCATCAAACCACAAAGTCCAGGATTCCATAGGAGGGAAGCATGCCAGTGAAAGCGGAATAATAGTGCTATAACTGGGCAGTGTGAGTGGGCCCTAGGTTCTAAGGCCATGAGTTATCTGTGATCAAGTCTTCCAGGTGATGAGTGGAGATTTTGTCTCAGCTCATTTTAGTTCAGAATTTATCAACATTAGCAAAAATTTGAATGAGGGTGGAAAGGAAACTGGCAGACATACCCATCCTGGGCAAACCTCCATGCCTAATCTCTCAGTTCTTACTGACACATGTTTGTCCTATCTGGCCATAGTGATCTTCTAATCCCACACCACTGATGACAAATGAGACATGTCAATTGGTGGCTTTAGAGTTCACAGCTGAGTGCAGTGTCGTGCCTGACAAATTAGCCCAGTTAGCCAACAGTTTAGCAAGTTACCATTTCTCTTCTGCAGTAGAGCCTGACAATTCTATACTCCAGGGGAGACAAACGGATAGATAGTGTGAGCAGAGTGCTACTGGGCATGGGTAGGGGACATATTTTAAATGACACTAAGATCAGCTTTCAGTTTATAGTCCTTTTCATGTCCAGAAAGAGAAATGCCTCTGGGGACATCAACTATGCTAGAAAGAACAAGATTCTGACTACATTTTGTGCCATTCTTTACAATATTACTGCATTTCTATCAGAAAGGCACTCAGCATCTTTTATTTTTAGGCCAGTTGCTGGTTTAGTGTAACAAAGAGGGGTGAGAGATTTTTATAGAGACTAGTGAAATGATCTGGAAGGATCTACCTTTCTGCTAGCTCATGTTATCCATGTGGAAGCTGATGACATGTTAAAGCAGGTAGACATAAGTGTCAAGATATCATGAAATACAGTAAATGTGAACTTGGAAATGCAGCAAAAGGCAGGTATGAGGCACATTGATGGGGAGCATGCTAGAGGAGAAGGACATAATATTCCTAGAAGCTACATCACAGATAGGAGCATCTAAAGTATTAAGTAATGTGAAACAAGCAGTAATACAAGAAGTTGTGTTATACTGAATCAAACCCATAGCCAATGTTGTCTCATAATAGGCAGCAGCTGTACAGTACATAAAAGGTTGCACAACATGGTCTAAAACAAAGCTTGGGAAAGTATTATTTTCCCCAAGTACTGAAATCCCCAGACAACATGGCCACTAACCAAAAATGTGACTTTTCCGAGCTGTGTTCTAAAAGCAGATGATATAGCAGGCTTGTCACAGGTAATGGGTCAGTTCCTGAATTAGGAAGACTGCCCAGGAAATTGTTTATGAGACCTTTGAGATCCATTAAAGAAAGATGGTAAATAAATGAATAATGTTAATGTTCTGCTCTAAGTCTTTCACGAAAAGGTTAGGGTACAAATGTGGGAAATAAAAACAGACATCTGGTTCAGATTCTTCAAAGAGGGCTTGCCAATGAGTGAATTGGAGTTCTTCTACATGCAAGGCGTTGAGTTGTGGTTGCTGCTGTGATTGAAAGGAGCTAGTATTCTAGTTTATGTATTGTAACCTTGCCCTGTCTTCCTTATAGTAATCTGTCATAGCCTTGAAAATGGTACTCACAGGTTTGAGTCTCCCTGTTGAATGGGCTGAGTGTGGTGTTGGCAGGAGGAGAAGGCGAGAATCCCCAGAATTGAGTAGAAGCAGGTTCCATGGGCAGAAGTTGCTATACTGCAAAGGCAAACCCTGGATAAAGGCCTATGTGGTCTTTCTTTCTTTTCTTTTTTTTTTAAAAAAAGAAAATCATGAGTAATAGCAAGCAATCCATTTTGCTGTTGTTTCTGGTCCAGAAAAATATCTCAGACAGATCATCGGTCATTGATCTGACATGGGACAATGAAGCAAAAAGGAGACAATTACAACAAATTAAAGATGAGCTGATAGGATGGTGGTATGACAGAAGATGGTATTGCAGTAATCCATGCAGGCTATGGAAGTTCCTATCAGTCCTTTTCAAAAACACTGGTTTTCAGACAATGAAGTAAGTCAAGCTCTCTCAGCCTCTAAGGAAGGCAATGGCAACCCCCCCTATACAAATCTGGCCAAGAAGACACATGATAGATTCACTTAGGGATACCGTACATTGGAAGTGATTTGAACACATATAACAACAAGTTCATTGAAAGCGTCCACAGGAGTTTCTGTCAGCGTTGGCTCGCTCACCATTATGTATGGACGAATGAGCAGAGGATCTCTGTGAAGTTCTGTTACAGCAGATTTAGCTGTCTTCTGAATGTCTCTGTGAGTTCAATCTCAAAATTAGGTATCTTATCTCTGTGCATTGCACATTATATGGTACCATGCAATGTACAGACAATCATTTTGCATTCCAGATAGCTTGTTTTTATAGACAATACTATATTTACGATAATCAAATAAATTGAACTGACCTGTGCGTTTACTCACTACGCCATTCAGCAATGGATTCAAGTAGTTTATTCTAGTTGAGGCTAACCAATAGGATTTCAACCTGTATCTATTTGAAATGTTATTTCGTTCCATCTCGTGGACCTAAAAGTATTATAACCCTTCCCTTCCCCAAGACATTCCCCTCCCCTCCCTTACCACTATCTTGTAAGGCTGAGAAGTTGTGACTGGCTTAAGGTAATGGTGAGAGTTTTATGGGAAAGCTAGATTTTGAACCTGATATCTGAATAGTGTGTGCTGTTATGTTTATTGGATGGGGGCAACTCAGAGCTCATACTTTGCTGGTTATCCCCGGTGACTCTTCAATGTCATAGTTCGGTCAGTACATGTGTGCTATTTTTCTGGTTTTCCTCAAGCAACAAGAGGTCTTGATCCGGCCCTGATGTACATGCACATACGGCTGTCATCCTTCTCTCCATCTGCTCTTGTATTTGATTCTGGGGTTGAAGTGGGAATTCTCTTGGAACCTCTTGCTTGTTTCCTCATAAACACCACAAAAATGGACTGCTTTGGAAGCCCTAGTTCATGGTACAGACTGCTCGTGTCCCTGACAACATCCCTTTGGGGGATTGTTTTTAGTGCTTTTACAGGCGAGCATCTTGAAGCAAATAAATACTGCTGTCATTTTAAGATGGTTTCTCCCTAAAGTTTTAATTGCTAATGAGATATGGGATTCCAGTGGAAGTGTGTTAAATTGTGCACAGCTGCTGAAAATCTGGCGCTGTCTACATTATTATCCTTCATTGCTTCCACAAACCCAGATGCAGCATTGGAATAGTTTGGGGAAAATATTAAAAAAGAACTTTTTGGAAAGTATGCTACGCTCAGTGGGACAAAAATATATTTTATTGAAAACACATTAAAAGCAAAAGTGTTGTGATCAGTTTTCAGCATTGTGTTTCTGCTCTTAACATAGTTGGCATGCTTTTATTGTCACACTCCTGTCCTATAAAAAGTTCAGTTTAGTAGAAGCCTGAAGCAGTATCTGATTGCTAACAAGCAGATGGATATTGGTGACTTGCATTCTTACAGGTTGACCTATCACTTATTATTATATAGTGCTCAGCTTCAGGCATAACAACAAGAGGGATAATTTTACTATTATTATAATGATTTTTAAAATATACATACATCTAAACATCCTCCATTCATAAGCTGCATGTTTTCTTCCTTACTGCTCTATAGCCATTGTTCTCTTTACTTCACTGAATCCACCTTTTTCTTCTTCTGGATGTGTTTAAATGCAGTAGAAACTCACCTCTTCGTTCTCTCTGTTTAAAGCATTTTCTTCTTTTTCAAGTTAAAAATAATACAACAAAATACTTCTAAACAATGTTAGCAAATACATCAGGTAAATAAAAAGGGAGATGTAAATCACAAATGAGAAAATATATACTTGAAAATTAAATCCTCTAAAATCGTTCTTGCCACACACACACACACACACTGCAATCATATCACAAAGATATGCTGAAGCATGCCAAGATGGTTGTAACACTAAAATGTTTATAAGACTTTGATATTCTACAGAATATTTGTGGGGACTTGGAATTCAGAAGTGGATTTTTATATCTGCTTATCTCCACCTTTCATCTTCTCTGGTGTGTTTAACGCCCTAAGCCTGGTTTAAATATAATTGGAGGACAAGAAAAACTTACCAATATGGGACTCCATATGCTTAATATCTCAAGTGTAGAATCTGAAGCACAGCCAGTGTGGAGTGGTGGTCTGAGTTTTGGAATACAACCCTGGAAACCATGATTTGATTCCATGGTTGGCTGTGGAAATCCACTGGGTGACTTTGGGCATGTCACCAACTTTCATCCCTCAGAAAACTACATGATGGGTTTGCCTTAGGGTCAACATAAGCCATAAATTACTTGGAGGCACACAATAACAACAGAATCTGAAGTCTCAGTAGACACTGGACTGCTGTGATAACATGGAAGAAAATAGTGCCACAAAATGCAGTGCTTTGCATTTTCCCTATAGCACATGACCAAATCTGGCCTGCCAGGCCATTTCATGTGGCCCTCAAACCTCTCCTGCAGCTGCAGCTGTGGGACAGAAAAAGGCACAGAGAGGGACGGGGGAGCAGAAAGTAGCATACTTTGGATATACTGACCAATTCTATGTCACAGAGATATAGGGACCATGAACTATGATCAAATAGCCCCAAAATGTCCAAGAAAAGAAAAGTTGATGCAGAGGAAAGGCAATTTAAAAAACAGTAATGATAGAATGCAGAGGCCATTATTTCATATGATAAAATAGCAGATAGATTTATATAGTTTTACGAATACAACTGGCCCTTTGAGGGCAACCATAATACTGATGCAGCCCAAGATAAAATTGAGTTTAACACCCCTGCCCTATAAGAAATAATAGCCACATTAACAAAACTCATGCATTACATGTTTACCTACATGCAGTCCTCATTGGAGTCAATGGGACTTGCTTTAGAGTAGAAATTTCTGTGTAAAAATTTAAGAACTTGCACACAAAAATTACCTCCATGATAAAGATAGATTAAGAAGTAAGCAGAATGTAGACAAAATGGATCTACAGTCCACTAGAAACAGGGACCATAGTGCTATAGCTTGGAGTCCTCTAGTGAAGATGATAAGAGAATCAAGAGAAAGGTAAAGGTACTCTGGAGAAGCACCTATGTAATTCTGTCATTTTTTTTTTTTTTTTGTTATTGCTTGTCATCAAGTCAGCTCAAACTTATGGCAGCCCTATGAATAAAAAACTTCCAAGATCCCCGGTTATCAACTGCCCTGTTCAAGTCTTGAAAATTCAGGGTTGTGGTTTCTTGAATGAATCAATCCACCCGTAGTGTCATTTTCCTTTTTCTCCTACTGCCTTCTTCTTTACAAGGATGATTGTCTTTTCTAATGAATCATGTCATTTCATGTCTGAAGTATGACAGCCTCAGTTTTGTCATCTTTGATAGTGAGAGGTCAGGCTTGATTTGCTCTAAGACCCATTGCTGCCCAACCCATGAAATGAAGAGACCGCACACAGGGCTTGGGTTGAACTAGGGCAATTTATTAATGTATACCTAATTAACATAAAGCTGGAAGTGAATTTGACCTTGAACTTGAGCTTGAATTTAAACTTGACCTTCAACTTGAATTTGAACTTATGACCTGAGAAGGGGGGTCAACAGCATGAGTAGGCTAAGGCAAGGGTCACCTCCAGACCTCTTCCCCAGACCTCCTTAAGCAAGGTACCCAAAGCCAACTCATGAGGCTGGATTAAAACTTTGGCCGGCCCTTTTCTGGAAGGCGAGCCCCCAGACCGCAACCCCCCATCTCATGATGCCGCGGTAGGGGTAAGTCCCGGGCCCGCCTCAAGGAAGGCACTTATCCTACACCAAAGGGTGCCATAGGTACTCACCAAAACCCTCAGAGCCCCCCCCCACCAGCCATGGATAAGGACAAGTGTGGCTGTAGAGACCTATTTAATACCTAGTTGAGACACCACCTTATAAAGTCAATTGCCCAATCCCTTGGCACAGTGTAGGGTAGGCGAAAAATACCCCAAGGGGGGGATTCCTACCCGGCCCCGAAGCGACCAGCAATCTTACACTGCAACCATAGGGTGGGAGGGTGGGCCGCCAGCAAACAAAGAGGCTGAGGAAGGGGCGGTGCGGGCCTAAAAGGGGCCTGCAGACCCCTCCCCCTCCCCATCCCACTGTGCAACCCTTGTCGCACAGTGATTGCATGGTCTCTTCTCATGGGAGGCCTGCAAAGGTGTCCCCCCCCGCCATGCATGATCACACAGGCAGGGAGAGACGAATTCCTTTGTCTTTTCATTTATCCATGGTACCCACATAACTCTTCTCCAGCACCATATTCCAAATGAGTATCTCCGTGTCAGCTTTCTTTTCTGTCCAGCAAAAATATTATTATATATTATATAATTACTGTGAATAAGTTGCAGTGTTGCAGTGTTTCGAGTCTATCATTGCCCACACTTATCAGATGATGTGTTGGCAGGGTCTGGACATAAGTACAACAATGTAATTTTGTTCTCTCGTACTTAATGGTTATGAGGTGGCTGTGGTAAATGTATGTTATTTTCCTGACTTTTTAAATGTTTTTGCAACGTTTCTTAGTTGATCTTCCTACATGCTGTATACATGGGGTGTGCCACAACTCTTTGTATATGAAAGTGACAAGAATCTCTGTTCTGCTTTGAAATAAGTGTTTGTAATAGTTGTGGTTCATTTGCTTAAACAGTCTTTTATATGTCTTTAGTATGATGTTAACCTCTAGGTCTGAAATTATTTTCCATTTCTGAAACTGGCTGTTGCTGCTATTTATATATTTATATATTTATAGCATTTACCTGGGTCTGACCACTTGGCTTTCTTGGCTGCCTTTATCTGACTTCTTTTGCAGATTGCATAAAACTTGCTTTTAGTTTTTTAGTCAGGACCCATTCCTTGGAATCCATTCCTTGGAAAGTTATACTGGCAGCTTTTAAAATACAACCGTTTGAAGGAAGAAAAAGATTATTAGCAGGTGACAAGGAAAAATGTTTATGGGTGTGTGTGCAGAAAACACACTGGGCTCCAGTTTGTGTACCCCTCCCAGTTGCATAGGGACAGGGGGGTGATGGAGCAGTTCACCCCAGGTGGCAATTTTTTGGGGGCATCCCAGCTTGTAGCCATGCCCCTGCATGTCATAACCCCACCCCCTCACACCGTGGCCACACCCCACACACTGTAGCCATGCCCCCACACACCATGCACTGTTGCCCCACCCCCTACGCTGTAGCCCCCCTGCCTGTGTCCCCCTCCAAGCAGTCTAAGCTCTGCCACTGACCCTTACATTACAGGCCAGTGTAAGAAAACACAACTTTCTGATTTATTAGCTACTGGCATGTATATCCAAAATTGCCTGGGATTTTATTTTCTCATAGGTAATACTTGTTAATTCCTCAAACTGTCTTGTCCAGAAAATGCAAAAGTGAGAGGAAGTCTGGCAGTTTTGTGGTACAGACAAAAGTAGGGACTTGCACTTGTACTGAAGAGAAAAACACACAGAAAAGCTCTCTCCATTTCCTTGAGACTAAAGTTATTGCTACTGCTTTTTTTTTCCTGAACAACCAGATATTCCATGAAGAAGATACAAGGCAAAGCTGATCTAACATTGCTTTTTCTGCATCTTGGAATTTATGACAATATTTTCTCTCTCTCCTCTTGCTTCATGACAAAACCAGAAACATGAAAGATAGGAATATTTTATGTACTATGCAGTATATCTCTAAAGCAAAGCAACTAGCTCAAGTTGAGCAGCAGAAGGACCACAACTTAGAGGTTCCAAAGGAAAGGCTTTTCCCCAGAGCAAAATATCAGGGAAAAGAAGGGTTTACTGTCACCCAGAAACTCCCAAAATTTAGTCAAACTGAAAAAGGGAAGGGTTTTTTTGATAAGGAAAAGACCAATTCTCATCATCCTCCCATCTCTATTACACCCTCTCCTTGGTATCCTCCTTCCTTCTTTACTTTCTTCCTTTGACAACTCATATTAGCCAGCTCAGCAGTAGATGCCATTAGCAACTTCAGGTAGGGCTGGGCAAGGGTCCTTCTTCTGCCAGCTGACTAACAAACTGATGAGGTATATGAAGATTTCATATATTTCTAACTATTTATTGGCTACTCTTCGGTACACATCTGTATGGTCACTCCAAGAAAACAGCAGTGTCCAGTACTAGAGATATTCAGGCAATTAAGTGCTAAGTTTGGTTTGCAGACTACCAAGTCATAGGGGGTCACAACAGTTAAGTGTAGAACATTCTGAAGAAGCTTTTATTTTGGAAGACAACAGAAATCCAGACAAAATATGTATATGGCGATTGTACAACTGCGGATTAATGCACTTACTGTACTTACTGAGGAGCTGGGGGGAAAATAACCCAAAAGACTGGCTCATATCATGATTATACCTTACTGGATTCCACTGTACTTTCGACTGGCAGCTAAATATGTGAGCTGACTATATTGTTAGGTGATGCCATCCCTTCTAATGCTGATTCAGTGCTATACACATACATACACAGATACATAACCACACACACAGAGAGAGAGGAGAGAAAGCTATGGAGAGAAAATGCTGTCCCATCCAAAAGGATGCAGTGTCCTTATTTACAAAACCAAACCATCAAGCATGTGTTTAATGATAATAGTTTACATATGAGCGAGAACTCTCCTAGGTTGTATTTATTTTGGGAGCCTTGGTTATCATATGCTTATCCATAATTAGGTGACCATGAAATATTTTCTATATGAAACACAATTAAATGAGCATTACCTTCTATGAAGTTTCAGAAGAATACAGTCAATCTTGTTGGAAAGAAATACATCAAGATTTTACTCAACATTGAAAGAGAAGAAACCACCACCAGTGTAGCTATATTGCAACCTCCTGCAGCTCTGTGTAGAATCAACTATTTCCAGAATACTTCATTCATGCCTTGGGGTAATACCTGGCTCTAAATAAAGTCGAACTTTCACAGCTAGCCACTTCTCTGGCAGCAGCCATGTACCTGCATAATGGGCCTACTAGCACAGCCATTTTTCCAGATTTGTAAGGAGGTTCATGCCCTCCAGCTGTCCTGCTTTGTAACAGACAGTCCCAATTCCTTCTCTGTCCGCCTGCTTCTTCAGCTGCTTTTAAAATGTCTTGGTTTCCTCCTTCTCCTCCCACTTTCCCCCTTTGTCCTTGGCTAACTTCTGTTGCTGCAAACTTCAAAAATACATTGCATTCAACTCCGCGAGGGGAGTGGTGAGGTGAGGGCAGCATTTGGCTCTTTTCAATAGGCTCAGACAAGAGCAAACTATCATAAAATTGGAAGAGACTGCGAGGATTGAGTCCAACCCTTTGCCATGCTGGGATACACAATCAAAGCACTCTCAACAGATGGCTATCCAGCCTCTGCTTAAAAATGTCCAGGTTAAAAACCTGTTGAAGCTAGGGATAGCTAGCTGGTGTGTTGTTCTTCCTCATTAATAACTTTCGCCATTTTCACCGCCCTCTGATCTTGCTTAGACACATGTGTTCCAGTTTTCATCTATGAAAAGCTGAAGAGTATGGTGGTTGTACGTAGCTTTTAAATAATCTAGCCACTTTTGCTACAGTCCATTATGTAGGTAGCTTGATTCAGTAGGAACCTGGCTTGCTTTTAAGCTCATATTTGAAAAAAAAAATCTCTGATAGCAACAAATGAAAAAACACTTTCTGAAATTTATTTTAAAATGCTATGATGAGAAGATTGTTCTCATTATTGCAAAAACAAAAAAAACAAAAAACCCACCCTAGAAATATAATGTATCATATTGTTGGTTTGCTTGTTGTTACTATGTTTAAATTTCTATATGGCTTTGAAAGTGTGTTTAACTGATTGCAGACAGGAGAGCCCAGTTGCCAAGTTCCATATTAATAACAAAAAAAGTTCTGCTTAGAGCTGGCCCTACCCCTACCCCCACCCCTACCCCCACCCCCCAGGTGCTTCTTTTCCAGGTGAACCTTTCCTCTCAGGTTATGCAGCCCTTTAAAAACCTGCCTCTGGATCCTCTTCCTCCACCAGCTGCTACCTGGTCAGCTAAGGATGGTTTGTGCCCCAATTTTTCAGTATCAGAAACCCTGTCTTAATGCTGCCCACACACCCAAGAAGGAAATGGGCGAAAGAGGGGAAGTATAGGGCCATCATGCCAAGCCATCCCTTCTCTCTCCTTTCTCTGACCTGGTTTGGGCCCTGGGTGCCCACTCTCCCCACCATGCCTCAGCCACCTTCCCATAGACACAAACGCACATTTTCCTATTTGAGATTTTTCCACTTTTGTGAGGGTCCTGTGCCCTAAATATTGAAAGCTTAAGAAGTGTCAACCACTGCTATTATTCTGTCCTTTTTGTCTTAGATATTTCTAGCATGGTTTTCAGTCAGGGCTCCACCTTGTGTTGCTGGCATTACTTGGGCTGCATTGCCTCTCAAAGTAGAAGTGAAAATATCCATTCTCTGTTACAACATAATATATAGTGTTTGTGTGTGTGTGTGTGTGTGTGTGTGTGTGTGTATATATATATATATATATATACGTCATATTGTATGTTATAGCATAAACTAAGAGAAGCATTGTGCTGTGGTGGTTTGGGTGTTGGACTAGAACTCTGGAGGCCAGGGTTCAAATCTCCACTTAGCCACGGAAACCCATTTGGTGACCTTGGGCATGTCATTCTCTCAGCCTCAAAAGAAAGCAAGGGCAAACCTCATCTGAACAGATCATGCCAAGAAAACCTTGCAATAAGCTGGGAACAACTTGCTGGCACACAACAAGAACAACAACAACAGCATATCCTAGTGGAAATGATGTGATATTGAGCCGCGCTCGAGCCGCAGATTCTGAGACCAATCCACTCTGTGGTGAGGAGATACACTTTGTTTTGGGATCTGGGGAATATACACCATCTCTACATTCTCTCCAGTAAGTTGTCTTGTATTTAGGATAGGAAAATGAATGTAGTGGAAATGAGAGGTGGCAACAGTAGGTATTTTGAGAGAACTTTCTGATTTTCTTGAAGCATATGAATAAGGCCATTTCTGTACAGGGCCAGATCTTCTGGCTCCCCGGTCCGGTCCAGGCTGCTCCAGAGCAGTGCATGGTCATCAATCCACTCTACTCCGGCATCCAAAATGGCAGCTTCCGGTTGGACCAACCGCTGAAGCTGCCAGCCTAAAGCTCGCCCTCGGCAGATTACAGGGTTGCATTGGTGTGAGCACAAGGGAGCCTTGCATTGGTGTGAGCACAAGGGAGCAGGCTCGCAGTGGCACGCTCCATGCTTTTGAAAGACCAGAAAAATCAGGTCTTTCAAAAGCACGCTGGAGGACCACTTGGGGTCGTTCCGGAGCAGACTGAGGTGCGGATCTACAGTAGGTAGTCCAGACCCAGTCCGCTCCAAGGTGCAGACGTCCTCCGTGTTATTTTTATAAATACAAATAAGTTATTTTTATTACCCTGTGTGGAAATGGCCTAAGTCTAGCAGAGGTCATTCCAAGATATTTTCCTCTCAAAAAAAAAGAGGACAAGTTCATCCATGCAACGAAGGTGAGGGAGGACCAACAGCTGAACTTTATTTGGGTGTTTTCCACCACACCTGAGAGCAGAAGGCCGATTGAAAGGAAGAAGCCAGGGGATCAAGAGGAACAGCTGTGGAACTGCCACTGTTGATGTCACATTATGGCCATTTCCACCCTACACTGTTATAATGCTATTATTCCACTTTCAACATCCTATGGAATCCTGGAGTTTGCAGTTTAGGGAGGGGCATTTATAATTCTCAGCCAGAAAGTCCTTGGGTCTCAGTAAACTACAAACCCCAGAATTTGACAGGATGTTGAAAGTAGAATAATAACATTATAACAGTGTAGTGCAGAAATGACCTATGTCACTAGAGGCAGTTGCTGATTATAGGATAGGTCCTATGAAGTCTGATTGAAGTGGGAGGAGAGAGTGAGAAGCAACATATCTGAGCGCTCCTAAGCTGTTTACTTGTTCATCTCAAATTTTTCAGTGACCATGGTCATAATTCTTTTTTTTTTAATGAGAGAAGGTATATTTAAGAATGCTACACTTTCCATTTTTTTCTAGCCTAGCCATATAATTGACCATCAACACATGTAGTGTTTACAGTGCAAAATGCTCTGTGATGAGACCGTGGCATGCCTTAATTCAAATATTTGCATTACAATCAGTAAAGTTTGGGAGACTCAGCTGTGCATTGGGATGACTCTGCTTCAGATTTAAAAAAGGAAAAAGGAAGAAAAAAAAAACAGTACAGTACAGTGATCCAAAGAAGCAGGAGGTAGTCAAAGGTACCAAGGTCCAGGGTATGAACAGTTTGCAGTGTTTCCTTCTTTGCAATGCCAGAAATCTGAGGAAATTGAAGGAACATTTCATTGGGGTAGGCAGCATCTTATTTGGAGGAGCAATGCCCTCAGTTTGTCCCATCTCCTGTAGCTACATCCCTACCAAAGATGTCAGGATCCTTGACATCTTCAGTTAAAATGATCAGGTGAAGCCCATTCAAGGATAAGCAAATGTGGCAGTTTCTGTTTTCCTCCCACAGCTGAAGTGAAATTTTAAAGAATTAAATGAAATAAAAGTCTCACCCACCCCTATGGAATAGGCAAATCCACCAAGATTGCTTACTCCCAAATTTGAAATTTGCAGAAGTTTAATCAGTTCTGATCAAAAAAAATGTTCCCCCATCTCTCCAAATGATAGGAAAGATCTTGGCCTGAAACCCCAAGGATACCAGTCCAGATAGACTCTTTTGTCTGGAAAAGCTGATTAATCTAAACTGGTGCAGAGCCTTTCCTTGCCAAAGTGTTTTCATTCAGCTGTAGCTTCCCATCTCCAGCATTAGGATAATAAGCCTGAACTCCCAACAAACAGTCCCATGCTACTCAGTAGCTTTCATGCTTTTATGCCATTAGTGGTCAGACTACTAAATGATATCTTGCTGCTGCTTTTGTAGCAAAACAACCTTGTACCTTGTGTGGGGAAGCATTTCTCATGGCAGTTGGTGGATAGTTGTTCTTCATCACAGCTTGCTTTTTAACACAGTGAAATGATATCTGTGTAAATGTCTTTTGGTACTGCCCCTGCTCTGTACCAACATGGTTTAATGTGTAATTACCCAGCTGTCTATAAAGCTGCAATTTGTAACAAGGAAGAAGCAGCGAGAAGGCCAAGTTCACTAGACCAGCTCCCGTTTTTTTATTGGCCATGCTTGTGTATATCATTCTTCACCCTAATGAGATTCTCCCCTGTGTTCCTGTGGTTTTAGCATAAGAAATAAAATAAGAAGAAAGTGACACTGACAATCTAATAGATGCTAATATTGCATTTTTTTAAAAAAAATCAAATAATTTTGCTTTTTCCAAAAGACAGCTTGAACACTTTTATTGAGGAATTCTTAGGAATAAATCTACCCCACTAAGAAAAACAATGGAAACATCAACTATATAAATGAAAATATTGTTCTGTGATAGAACTGAGATTCCCTTTTTCTGATCATGTTAACTTGCATTGCTATAAACTCATGGTTAGATTAAGGTTTCTGTTGATTAAGTGGTAGCATTGATTCTGACCATAACTATAGCCCTTTCTGCTCCTTACCCTTTTTCAGCGCTGGGGTGCAGGGATCACGTGAGCAGCCTCCAGCGAGAGGCTCTTGCGTCCCTGCTGCTTCAGCTCTGCACGAGCTGCCTGCTTCCTAGCAGGTAGCGTGAGAGCCCTGCCTCTTCCTTCCGCAGCACAGCCTGGGAGTTTCCCAGGCTACGCTGGGGCAGGAAGTGCGACCACCGTGACTCTGGAGGCTGTGCATACACAGGCAAAAGCGCATGGGGCCCTGGAGCAATGCGTGATCACGCATCAGTTTCAGCTGAAAGCCAAAAATGAAAAAGTGCACAAGCGGCGCCTGCCAGGCCCTGGAATGTCATGCAATTGTGAGTGTGTTGTGCAGATCACTCCTCACAACCACACAATGGTCAAGGGGCCCTTTCGCATGGCAAATGCCATGTGAAAAGGGCCTATATCACAGACTAGGTCTTGTAAACTAGATATGTGAACTTTGCAAAAATTTTGAAGCCATGATGGGATTAAAAAAACCCAGTTTTTTCTCAGTTTTTTTAAAGATGGAAAAGCAAAATTGTTTTATTTTATAATGGCATCTATTGTAATAGCATCTATTAAAAACTGAAAGTCATATTGTTTAGGCAATAAAAAGTATTATATATACTGTAATAATGGTTTGGCATAAAATTATCATGTTTGGTATATTATAAGTACACTTTATAATTACACCTTGGCACAATGGCACTACCTTAATATACATCCCAGCTCTTAAGAAGGAGGATACTAGGAGCTGCAGTAATCATCAGGCCATTTAATCCCCTAAGCAAGCAAAATGATGCTCAGAATTTTACAATAAAGACTTCTATCATATATGGAACATGAAATAACAGGTGTCCAAGTTGGCTTCAGAAAAGAGAGGGGCACTACAGATCATATTGCAAACATATGCTGTATAATGCACCTTTTGCCTTGGTATAGCAAAGTTATTCCATTTAAAGAAATGCCACAAGAATGATCTTGCTGTTTTAGAACAGCAGCCCATATATTTTTGGCATTCTGTTTTGAGCGAATGTCTCAGCCACATAGGTAGATCTATAGCAAGAGAAGGGCTGTAGCCCAGTGGTAGAGAGGATTTAGATATATTTCTTGGAACTGAGTAAAGAATCCTTGCAGATATTCTCGTCCTGATGAGAAAAGGTGTTATGACACACTGAGAGATTCTATTTAAAAATGATGAACTGCTGCAGTTTTTCTATGTGTATTTTGAGACTTTTTGTCAAGAAAAAAAATATTAAATGAACAGTGTCATACAGAAAAAAAAAATCCCTACATAGGAAACAGTTTATTTCATATTTTTTCGTAAAGAAAAGTTAGCTTTTGTGGTTTACTAATTTCAGTATTCTTTTAGTACTCCTCACAGACCATCTGTTTAAAGATCTTAGAACTTTTCTTGGTATCATTGCCAAGGTGACTGGTCAGTAGTTACCTGCATTCTCTCTCTCTCTCTTTTATCTTTTTGAAGACAGGACCATTTCTTCACTTCTAATCTGCACAGTTTTCATTTATTGTTCAAGAATTCTAAATGATATAGATGGATATAGGTTACACTTGCAAGTTATTTCATTCTTTTGGATACAGTTCACCTTCCCATGGATACCTGAATTCACAAAAAAGAAAAAAAAGAAAAAGAAAAGTGTCGACACATCATCCACCCACCAATGGTCATCATCATTAGATTCTCCCCACCAAGTATAAAAAGACCAGGGTTTTTTTCCATCAGCAGCAAAAATAGCAAGTCAGTCAGTCAATCAATCAATCAATGTATTTTTGCACATACATATTTTGTGTGTGAAGCTAGGAAGGGTTGTACAGACATGTTGCATTTTGCACAAAACATGGCTTTTGGCACATCTAGCAAGATATTCATCAAAAGTCCTGAAACATCAAAGATTGCAACAAATTCACATATACTTTTTTAGCCTCTCCAAGCATTGAGAAAACATTTGAAATTCTCACATGTGAGGACAAAATAGGTAAGGATTTACATCTCTGCTACTAATCATATTGCCAGGGAGTTCCCTAGGCTGAAAAATCAACATGATCCTGAAGTCTGTTATATGTTATGAACAGCCTAATCCATTTAATTACAGTATGCTCCATGAATTTCAATAGGATTTTCTTCCAAGTAGGTGTGCTTTTAGTATTTCATACTGGAATTTAACCATATATAACTCATATAGGAATGCAGCCGAAAGGATTAATCACGGACAAAACTAATAATAACAAGCATGTAATAAATTATGGTCCCAATTTTATAACTATTGGGCCTTGCCTAGTGATGTTAGAACATCTGGAAAATTGTCTGTTTTATGGTCTTTGGGTGGCTGCAAATTTTATTTTACTTTCCTTTTTATTTTCCTACTGAGCATTTTTGACTATTTGTGTGAAAAGCATATGCCAACCTTTTACTTCTAAGTTTTCAGCCATCCACTCACAGCTAAATGGATTAGTTCCTGGGAAAAAAATCAACATATGTTTGGACAGGTTGCCAGCTTGCTCTGTCACAAGGAAATTGGAATATCTGCACCACCTCCTTTCAGTTATTTCATCCACTGCCAGGCTGTCCTAAATTCTGAAAAGCCATCTTTCATGTCATTTTTCCAAATGAAAGGCTTAGTAACCTGATGCCTTTAGGAGGGGAGGCAGTGTGCACACGATCGGGTGGGCCATAGCATTGAGCTCAAAATGGCTTTTTTGTCACAAGCAGCATGACATTACACACTGATCCTGAACCCAGTTTATGAGGATGCTGACATGCCTGCCACAGTAATATAAATTATTATTACTGTGAATTAATGCTGTCAGCCCAGGGCTACCAAGACAACACTTACTTGCTTTAGTGATTTGACAAGTTGCTAGAATGGCATATGAGTGTTTCTGGCTAATTGTGTGTAGGTGATTAAAAAAACAAACCAACAGCAGTTTTGCCATGTTCATCTTGGATCCCAGAACATAGATAGATAGATAGATAGATAGATAGATAGATAGATAGATAGGGATTAGCAACATCCTTCTGGGATATCTTTCTATATAGGCTGTTAACAAACAGAACTCATAACATGGGCAAAACATTTCAGCTTCTGCCTTCTTCAGTTGCTAAAGATGAATTTAGAAAATGAATCTACACCATCATAACAGCTCAATCCCATGTTAACTATCATGGCTCGGTTCTGTGGAATTCTGTGATTTGTAGTTTAGTAAGGTGTTTAAAATTCTTTGAATGATTTAGCACTGTAGTTCAGGAGACTGGAATTCCCAGGATTCCATAGTATGGAACCATGGCATACAAAGTGATATCAAACTCCTGCAGTGCTGTAATGTAGATACATTCTATGAAAAGGAATTTTTTTGACGCTTTTTCAAAGAAAGTATTCATATTTCTATAACTTTTGAAATGTAGAATTCAATTTTTGCTGGCTTAGGGAATGGATTTTTTAAAAAGCAGCAGTGTGGGATTGGTTGTATAGCTCTGATCAGTAGTCGGGTCCCTCTGTGCTTGCTTTATGTGGGTACATGCGCACATGCTTTGATTAATGAAGGGGAGCAATAGTTTTGCACAGAGATTTCTTATACAAATTATGTGGACTTTGACAAGGAAAAAAACCCCACTCATTTTGCTGTCGTAGAGAAGGCAAAAACTCTCATGGCAGTTGCCAGGTTTTGACAAGGTGTCTCAACATGTCGTTGAGGATGAGAAATTTGGCAAATATTCTTTCTATTGCTGTGCATACTGAGTGAATGAATATTCTGTGAAGGAAGAAGTTTGAAGGAAACAATACACACACACACACACACACACTGATAAGGAAGGAGATAAAGGAGAATTGAGGAAATACTATAGAGAAATTAGTATGTGGAATAGACTGAATGATAACAATATAATTGAATATACCATATGTACTTGTGTATAAGTTCAACTCATGTATAAGTTAAAGGCAGGTTTTGGGGGCAAAATTATGGGTTTTCATATGACCCATGGATGTCAAGGATCATTTTGTGGAAGTGCCAGTGCAGCCTCAGGAGGCCAGCTGCCCTTGCTGCTGCCATTTTCCTACCCAGGGGTTCAAAAAGGCCAGAAGCAGCACCATGATAGAGACAGTGGAGGGGTCTGGTGCTTCCTCTAGGAGATGGACTAAGCTCTGGAATTTTGCCACTGTACTCAAACAAGGGGATGGCTCCTTTCCTGATCAGAGTTAAGGTACAGTACTTACAGTGACCCATGAATAAGAACTGAGGTTTTTCAAGTTGTTTTGTCAACTAAAGTTTCTAGACTTATACACAAGCATATATATGCAGGAATTGTAGGGGTAGCAATGTTGGTCATAAGACAAAAACGTAATAACACACACACAAAAGCCAAAATACCAAAGTACGTCTGAGGATGATACCTTTGTTTGGCCAACCACAAGATGCCAAATGCATCATGAACTTTTGAAGCTCACAAGCTTCTACTTTATGCAAAAATTAAAAAAAACATGCAGGAGAAGAAAATAACACTACTGGAATCATAGTGTCTACATTTTTGCATTGGGATATTGTAAAGGAAAAGTCTGTGTAGATGAAATGTTAAGAGTTTATGGAAAATGAAGATAACAAAACAGAGGCAATGAAGTTTTGCTTCTCCATGTGAACTTACAAAGCACCCTGCTGTGGGGACATTTGTGCCTGTCCAATAGGAGACACCAAACTACCTTTCCAAAAGAGTGCAGCCAATTAAGAAAGGAAAAGTAATTTGGAGGAAGACTAAAGATATAACAGGGGAAGAGTTAAGAAATGACTTATCTGATTGGAAAATATAGAAGATAGGCTATGTATTGTATCTAGCTATGCATGCCAAGACCAAAAATGGTTAAGTGTATTAAATGGTGATCTAGCACCTGTTCCCTAAAAAGCAGTGCTCTCTTTGTGTTTGTACATTCAGCACACCAAGAAACAATATTACAAGGACTATGGATATAAGATTATAGATTTTTCAAGGAAGAACTGTGGTTTTTTACTAGTCAAGTCCGTGCTTTGTAGGTGGAATGTAGAATACATAGGATCCCTCATTAAAAGGACCAGGCAGCAAATGAAGAGGAAAACCTTTGCTGAAGAATCTAGAGTATTCTTGCCTATCAAAGCCATGACTATTTGACTCACTGTACCAATGTTTCCTAGGTTTTCCTGTGAGAGGTTTTTAAGCTAAAAATATGGAACCATGAATATAGCAAAACGAATTTGTTGAAAAAGATATATCATGGAAGTAAATTTGCTAGTGATCTATGATTGGCAGCAGTTGCCTGCTGAGTGTAAAACTACTTGACTGCTGTGTAATCTAGAATCTAAACATCAAAAGTAAAACTGAGAGCCATAAAACTGAGAAGATGCTGGACGAAATGGACATTTGGTCTGATCTAGCTGGGCCCTTGTTATATTCTTATCTGCAAAACTTCAGTTCTGAGAGCCCTTTTGAGAACATTTAAAGGCATGGCATATTTCCTCTTATGTGTTAAGGTAAATTTGTCAGCAGCAATACGCCTTTGTGTACCAACTGCTAGGAGAAGGCAGCTGTTATTGCCCTCACATCCTGTTTGTGCACTGCCTGTAGATAACTGATTGGTTCCTATGTGAACAGAATGGTGAGCTGCATAGGGTTCTGATTTGATCCTGCATTCAGTTATCAGTAAATAATTTAAGAAACTAGAGCTACTTAGTTGTAGAAAAGGTTATTTTCCCACTACTATGTGTTAATATGGAGCCCCCCTGCCCCAGTTTTTCCTTTAAAAAAACATGATTTCTATTACAGTAACTTGTGGGAGACAAAATGCTTTTAGACATGAACAAATTCATCATTACTGGTCTATATTGAAGACATGTAATAACAATAAAAATTGACTGAGCCTAATGAGAGTTACCTTCCTGCTTTTTACTTTGAAACAAAAGCACAGAAATTTTAATCTGAATTCTCATGTCTCCCAGTTCTTTTGTTTTTTTAAAATAAATACTGTATTAGCTGGAAGGAAAAAAATATTCAAAAGGTGTTCTTTCTTCTGCACACGTACACACACACACACACACACAGACACTGCAAGTGCACACACATCAAAATGGGCACATGGAGGAGATGCAACATCTGTGAGACCTGAACACAGTGCCTTTCACTTTCAGTCCTACCAATTAATTGGTAGGCATTTTTTTTAAATCTGTGATTAAAGCGGTAGTTTGATTAATGCTCTGATTAAATCAATTAAAGCTCTTGGGTCTAATTCCTATGGGAACTTTCCCTGCCCTTACATCTATTAGCAGGATCCACAAAATTTAGCAGGGGCTAATAGCAGCTCCATTTTTGAAAAAAGGGCTGCTAGAACCCTTTGCAATTGTATCATGCACTGCAGCAATAACAGCTATAGGTTTGGACCGTTATAAAACAATGTTGAATTGTGAGTCAAATCCAGACTTCCAGGACTCTCAGCATACTTGTGTGACCTAGAAATAGAAGACAGTAGAGGTCTCCCTTGCAGATTGATATGTCATGTGCTACATTGTTGTGAGCGATAATTGTATCTTTAGATGTGGGTCTGTGGCCCATCCTGTATACACAAGGGTAGAGCAGGGCATTATCAGACCTAAGAGTAAATCCTAGTGCTTCACTTTCGCAGCCAAAATCCTCAGAAAGACCTACATGGAACACTGAATTCATGCTATTCTGATCACAGTAAAACTTGTTCAGTTGTCTTCTGGCTTCCCAGATATCCAATATGGAACTGATCATATAAGTTCAAACTTTGTTTTGTAGGAATATTGGAAGGTGCCTTATGCCAAGTGAGACTATTTGCCTATCTAACAAACAATGGCAGAATAGCATTTGCAGGGGGTTTGAAGTTAATAAGAAAGTTGATATTAATAACATTGATGCACAAACAAGGAGTGTCCCATGATTTATCTGGAGTTCAGTTCTTATGTTCGTAGGGGATTATTGTAAGAAGTCATATCTACTAAATGTATGTCAGAGCAGAAATGTACTCCTGTTCAGGAGGATAGACTCCTCATTTCAGTCTTGCAAGCTGTCAGCTAACCCAGTAATATATGTTGTCACAGTGAAAACTATATCAGGTGCCTCGCTTTGAAGAATTGTATGGAAATGTCTTTTATTTGGCTGAGACACATTGCCTGGTATAATGGCCCTTGGCAAAAGTCTTCTGACATGATCATGAATTTCCAGAAAATGACTTACCCCTTAGTCTTATTGTTTAATTAGTACTCCTTTTCATCCAAACTGGAAGTGTGACCTGAAAGTGGATTACATGGACTATTTCAGCACATTGTAGCTTCCACTGAAGACCTGGATCTTGTTCCTACTTTGTTATTTGGCTGGTTGGTTTATGGAACAGCAACACAGAATAGTTCAAAGCCAATGAGGCAGGAGATACAAGAGGATTTTTTCCCAAAACAGTGAGAGAAATATCAAGAGTCTTCAGGCCAGACTATTTGGGGAAAAATGCAAATGAGTGCATAATTTATTTGCTACATTTGAGCAGAGAGAAAAGTAACAAATCAAGCACCTGCTCTATATAATTTTTAATCTATTAGCTTTTGAGATATCAGTGACAGTGCATTGGTTGCACCGCAATAGAGAGGCCAGACACCATGTTATGGTTAAATGAGGCAGCCACACTTTTTAACACAAATACAACAACTGCCAATCAGCTACATTCATATATAATTTACCTCCAGTAGACAATGTGTTGGAAAAGCAAGGTAGAGGGGACACTGGGCCTGATGGTTTCCAGAACAGCAAATGCTCAAACAGGGCATCAAGCCATGGGTGTCTCATAAGTTTTTGGCAAGCCTGGGTGTCTTAACTAGATCATTCTCAACCAAATGGAGGATAATGACATCAGGCAGGGGCTCAATTGCAGCCAGTTCCATGAGCTGGGAGAGCAGAGCCCTCCACTGCATTCCTTGTCAACACTGCCAACTGATACTGGCCAAGTGTGACATGCCAAGATGCTGGCCCCTGCCTAAGTAAATCATGTGTTGCTCCACACAGAAAACCAGGCTGTGTCTGACTATCCATATCACTACAGGAGGACCTTATCAAGAAACACACGGATTTAAAAGGTGGGGACCTGGAGGCCTGCCCTCAAGTTGTGCAGCCTGACTTCATACATAAGACCTGAAAATCCTAGACTGCCAGTGCCTCACTTTCTGAATAGCAGAGCTGGGCAAACCAGAATTAGCCATTGCCATAGCAGTTCCCATGCTGAAGGAATGAGTGAAAAATGTGTGAGGGGAGAGGCTGATTGTCAAGATGGCTTGTCTTAGCATAGATTGGAATTGGTGTTAAGTGAGAAGGAGGCCCAAAATGTGTAAAAACAATATCCCTGACACATGCAGCTGTAAATCTGTGTAGTCCAGTATGGACTGAATGGGGCAAATTTATCCAGCTGGGGCCTTCCCCAATAATCTGCCCCTTGCCTTGCTGTTTCATTCTGCATTATCTGAAATGGATATACAAACCCTGTTGTTGAAAATGGAGGTTGAAGAGTATTAAGGACCAACTGGAAATGTCCTATCTGGAAATAGGAAGTAGTTCATTAATCTGTAAGGCTTCAAAGAATGCCAGCATGAAATCATCCTTGAAAGGCATAACTTCATCAGTTGATGAGCAGGTGGAAATTAGAGGAGATATGGGAGGATGACCTCCAACAAACATCGGGAGGGTGGGGGGTTCCTTTGCCCAATACTCTATAACCCAAGAAAGTCAGAAGTTGCCTGTGGGTTCTGGGAATCCTGCTGCTTTGGAATAAAAGGATAGAGCTGCAAGGTGACTTCTGATGGTTTGGTCAGAAAAGTCTTGACACCAATTTTTCTGCCACTGGCCATCTGGCTGGTTCATATCTTACTTTGGGAAAGCTGCAGAAAACATGCAGACTGTGCTGGTAAGTTTGGCAAGTTGAAAGGGGCAGTGATAGGAGAATAACATGTTCAACCGCTATCTGCCAAGGCCTCAAAGATATGTAGGCACCTCCAGGGGTTGTGGGAATGCTTCCAGGACCAGATCCCAGAACCTGCAGAAGAAATCTTCTAGGAGATTTTAAATCCCAGGGACATGACCGGCTTGGAAGAGTATGTAATGCTGCAAGTACTTCAGGATGAAATGCCTGACCAGTTTCATGACATGGGGAGACTTGGAGCTCTGAGTGTTAACAATCTGAACTTCTGTGGAGTTATCACACCAAAATGTTGCTGGTTTCTTTGGAAAGTCAAAGGCCCAAATGTGGACAGCTACAAATATAGGGAAGTGCTCAAGGAACATCAAGTTTCTTGTACGTGCCTTTGCCTTCCTGTTGCTCCTCCCCCCACATTGCACTAGTGTTAGGCTGATTCTGCCTTCCTGGAAACAGGATGAGTTGGTAGATGCATCCCATATGTCCCACGTTGATGGTCACATTTGCATGCCCATCACCTGGACTTACATGTATTGAAGTCCAAGCAGACGGTGGAGTCTTCCATGTTGTATAAGCTAGACCTCTTATATGTCCTTTTGACTGGTTGTCCATAAGCGCAAAGCCATTGTCACAGTGATAGGAAGGAGAGGCCCGAGAACCAGCCATAGTGTCAGACCACAATTCCTCCTGCTTGTGGTCTCAGGGAAGGGAGGGTCTAAAACAGTTCTCATACGAAATTGCTCATCATATTGTAACCATGTCATTCCCTTGGAACCAGTGTAAAACCTGAGTATAATGTCCTGGTACTTTGCTTTAATACCATCTCCACGGAGATGGTTCAACCAGCCAGCCAATTAATCAAGTTTCTTTCAACCTTGGGGCACTTGAACTGGTCCAATTCCTTTGGAAGGTTCAACAGAACCCCATTCTTAACTAAAAACCCTAGGTTCTGGGTCATGGAAGAGTAGGAAAAAACTTCTATATACTCACTGTTCTAAATGCATTCATTGGTGGCAGGTAGGAGAGCCCTGCCCTCAGTGGCACATACACAGACCAGTATAGTGTGCATTGAGGAGAGTGCTTAAGAGGTGACTCTGCATATAGAAGGTAGGAGAGGGAGGTGGTACAGAGTAGGTAGTTACTGTTGCCAAGGGTGGCTGGATAATTACCTCCACACCTGATGGTGGAACTAATGAGGGAGAGGGAGCATCAGTCAAAGAGCTGATCTCTGTAGGTGTCTGTTATGAGGCAAATTCCTCACCCATTGCCCAAGATGTGGTAGGAGAGCTTAGGATGGTTATGAGTGGAAGACAATGTTGACGGGAGCCCTACAAAATTCTGTGAATTAGACAATGCAATGGCAGAATAAAAGTCTCATCAGGAAGCATATATGTGGCTGAACAGTCCAGCAAAACAAATCATATACCACCATATTGCTTCCAATCTCTTGCCAAATATCACATTCCCATTACATTTTACCATCTTCTTTGTCTCCCATAACTATCATCTCAATATTATAGATGGTCTGACTTCAGGTCCCACACTCCTTACTATTGATTATGTTGGCTATGACATAAGGGAGTTGTAGTCCAATTACATCTGGAGAATTGTCTGATTCCCACCCTTGCCCTGTGCCTAAATCCAGTTGTTAATACCAGCAAAAATAGGCCCCTTGAATCACTGGGATTTAGATGAAAGTTGACTTACCAAGTTCACATTGATTAAGTGGGTCTACACCGTTTGGGGCAAATATTTTGCTTTAGACTCAGCTATGCTAGTACAATATGACATGATGTTGAGATTCAGTTCATAAGCTGATTTTCCTTTTTGGTGGTGATTATGCAGAGAAGTTGGGAAGATATACTGGATTTTATCAAGTTTTTCCTCGAGAAAAAAAAGAAGAGTTTAAAAAATAATTTGAAATACAGAAGAAACATATTCAAATGAACAGTTTGTTCAGTTTGATTATTGTCCCATTTTCATGAGAGCAAAATACTGTGCCTGGTGCATACAAGGGACATTTGTATTGATTTGCATTTCTGTAAGTGAGATGGAGAATGAAAATAAAAAAGTCAGGTTAGAATTACTCTGTGTGTAATTCTCTGTCTTCTTGATGAATATGAAATTGAATCCTGGTCAATGAAGGGATTCAGATTTGAATCTATTCAGTTCTCTTGCCTTGGTGACAAGGGAACTATTTTTAAGTTATTTCTTTTCACTCTCTCCCCAACTTGTATCTCTTTCCGGGAGATCAGTTGAAAAAAAAAAGTTCAGGTGATGAACTGGCACGGGAAATCAAAATTGCTCTTCTCCTTTTATTCAACCAGTGTCTCATGTGAAGGTGCTCTCTGTATGTCCTCTTTTCTGTAACTGGATTTTCACGCATTTTTATGTCAAATGTAGTTGAGCAGACAGCTCACCTTTCCCCTAGAGTTTCATCTTTTAAAAAATCATATATTTTAAGCATGGGTTTGGCTTGGATTTATATAGGCCAATTTTAAGAGAAACTTTAGCAGATCCACTCTTCTCTGGCTCTTTATTCATGCATGAATCCTAGTTCCCTGGTTTTTCTCTGTCTTTGTCTCAGGCTACTCAGTATTTTTTGCTGCCTGAGGCAGAGCAAGTGTCACCAGGTGGTATAAGGGAAAGGGCTGCTCTCTCTTTAATGGTGGTGTAGAACAGAATTTCATATTTCGTATGAGCAACACCTGCTGAAATGATCTCCTTCACAACTATCAAAAGGATGCAGATGACACCAAATTGGGAGGGGTTGCTAATACGCCAGAGGACAGGATCAAAATTCAAAATGACCTGGATAGATTGGAGAGCTGGGCCAAAGCTAACAAAATGAAATTCAACAGAGAGAAGTGTAAGGTCCTACAGTTAGGTAGAAAAAATGGAATCCACAAATATAGGATGCGGGACACATGGCTGGGTAGCAGTACATGTGAAAGGGATCTAGGAGTCTTCATAGACCACAAGCTGAACATGAGTCAGCAGTGTGATGCGGCAGCCAAGAAAGCCAATGCAATTCTCAGCTGCATCAATAGGAGTATGGTGTCTAGATCGAGGGAGGTACTGGTACCACTCTACTCTGCTTTGGTTAGGCCCCATCTTGAATACTGTGTCCAGTTCTGAGCACCCCAATTCAAGAGGGATATTGACAAGCTGGAGCAAGTCCAGAGGAGGGCGACCAAAATGGTGAGAGGCCTGGAAACCAAGCCCTATGGGGATAGACTTAGAGAGCTGGGGATGTTTAGTCTGCAGAAGAGAAGGTTAAGAGGGGACATGATAGCCATGTTTAAATATTTGAAGGGATGCCACGTAGAGGAAGGAGAGGGCTTGTTTTCTGCTGCTCCAGACACCAGGACAAGGAGCAATGGATCCAAGCTGCAGGAAAGGAGATTCCACCTGAACCTCAGGAAGAACTTCCTGACAATAAGGGCAGTTCAGCAGTGGAATCTGCTGCCTCGGAGTGTAGTGGAGTCTCCTTCCTTGGAGGTTTTTAAGCAGAGGCTTGATGGCCATCTGTCGGGAGTGCTTTGAGGGTGTTCCTGCATGGCAGGGAGTTGGACTGGATGGCCCCTGTGGTCTCTTCCAACTCTACATTTCTATGATTCTATGATTTTACCTTGCCACCCCAAATAGAACAGAAAATTGTGTGTTTCACCAGCCCTACCAAGTGAAGGTACCTTGTATCACCACCCCTCAACTCACAAAAGAACTTATTTTTGTTCTTGACACAGCAAATTCCATTAACACCCCCTTCAGGAAAGATGTTTCTTTTCTTTTTTAAAAGCTCCAGCACTTCTTGGGCTCCTGAAACTACTTCTTTAGGTCCCAACTGGAATGTTTATCTTGGCCAAGGAAACCCAGGTTCAAATCCCCATGGAGTTACTTCCATGATATTGGTCACATCTTTGGCTCTCAATTTAATCTAGTTCACAGATTTTGATGATGTAGAGCTAAAGATCTCATATGAGAGGAAAGGTGGAATAAAAATTAAGCAAATAAATAAAAATTAAAAAAGAAGATAACCCTATGAAGGCAAACAATGTCTATTTTTGTACAAGGGAATGCCAAAATAAGAACGAATGGGAAGAGTTTGGGTGCAGCCTACAATGTTTGCCCGTTCCAAGCTACAGTGCATTTTCCTTTCTATTAGACCATTTCTATAGGTTGTGCTATCTTCTGCTGTTTTTCCAGACAGATAAGTGGTTAACATTGTTCCTGCATGTTATGATGTTTGTTATTAGTTTTGCTTTTCTGTAAACAGGAGTAGATTACTACAGATTACTTTATGGCTAGAAAATTGCTCATCTTAGGTTTTCAGGCAGACCCTGATAAGCTCAGACCTAAAGAAAGAGGAATGGAGTTGTAAAAGCTAAGGGCTTTATTAGTAAAAATTAGGTTTCTTGGGTTACAAGTTGAAGAAGCTCCCTGAACTTGGACATTTCAACATATGTAAGTGCTTTGAATCAGTTTCAGCAGCATTTTTCAAACATCCTTTGCACTGCCAAATGGCATCCCAGCTGTTCTCCTTTGCTCTCTAATCCCATTGAAAGCATGCCCATCTCTGTTCGCTTCCGCCCACGCCAGCATCCATCTGCTGATGCCTCTAAGAAGCAATGCTGGACTGTGTCAGGAAGTCTCCTCAGTATCTTCCTTGCAAAGTTTCTTATTTCACTGGGAACATTTTGTTGCTTTTTCTTTTTACGCATTTGATTGGCAAGATGCCCTTTGCTGCTCCACTGAATTTCAAAGAATCTGAGCTGTACAAAACTTAAATATTTGAAAGCAGGGTTGTTCTTCTAATCGTGATTGCTGGGGTTTATTTGTTTATCTGCTTTAAAATACGTCTGTCTAGCTTTGCTGTTAATAAGGGTACAGACGTTTAAAGGAAAAACATAAACCAAATGAGCAATAAGTTACAAGTTGAGCAGCCAGTACTGAAAACAAAAGTTTAAAAAAGAATATAAATGACTCAGAGAAGTTTAACTAAGTATCCCAGAAAAGAACACAATCCTTTCTTGATGCCAGTCAGATATCTCTAGGGGGATGGTCCAGTGGCATGGCACCACAGTAGAAAATGACTTATTGGCTGGATGCCAACCAAACTGACTTCTGATGTTGAAAGGCATCTACATCTGGGTCTTTTGATCTGAGTAAATCTAATATATAAAAGTCAAAGTTTGTCTGTTTCTCCATGTCAGGTGAGAAGACCTCATATGATCGGCTGTGACAGCCGAAGACCTCAGATGATTGGCTGCCTTAGAAGATTCTATGGAAACCTGGGGTTGGCAGTTTAGGGAGTGGCCTTTAGAATTCTTAGAGAGAGAGAGCTCTTGGGCCTCAGTCAAATGTGGCTGTCTTTAGTAGGCCAGTTGCTATGGAGATGAGGCCTAGCAGCAAGGAGGAGGGCAGTGTATTCGCTCAGGAACCCAACCTCTGCATGTTAATAACTCTGAATACAGATTGGATTGGGGAATATGGGGGAAAGTTACAGGTACTGGACAAGACAGTCTAAGGAATTAGAGACACAGGATCTCAAATCTGTGTATTTGAACTTCATCTAATTCCTAAGGTAAGGTCAGTCCTAAGGTATTTTTAATAACCTATGAGAAGATAAAATCTGGGGCAATGTTGGGTATATACGCTAGTCTTTTATATAGATAAAGAGTAAGCAACTGTGGGAAGTGATGGGGTCACATTACCCCCTTATGAGACCTTAGAGGACTTCCCCTAAAAAGTCATTTTTTTGCTCAAACACCCCCAAGTACCCTCCAGGGAGTGTGAGGGAGCATTTTCACCATGTCTTAGCCCCACTCCCCTTTAAGGTCATATTAGGTCCACTAGAGACCTTTCTTAAAACAGCAAATAATTACAAGTCAGAGCCAGAGGGCTGAAGTGGTTTGAGCACTGGACTATGATTTTGTTGACTGGGATTCGAACCCCTGCTCAGCCATAGAAACCCACTGGGTGACCTTGGGCAAGAAACAATCACTCAGCCTCAGAGGAAAGTAAAGGCAACCCCCCTCTGAACAAATCTGGCCAAGAAAACCCTAGGATAGGTTCACCTGAGGGTCACCATAAGTCAGAAATTACTTGAAGGCACACAACAACAAATACAAAGTCACTTGCAATTCTGTTTTTTTTTTTAAGTCTTCACCTTTGCCCAAAATGGACAAGGGGTTGCAAAAACATGGCAAAATGCCCCCATGCCCCCAGAAGGCATCTGCGGGAAAATGAAATAACTGATCTGGGGACCCTGAGGGGATGCATACCGTACACTGCCGCACTTTAACCACGTGATACAGACAGCGGTATAACGTAAATGAACAGACATAGTTTCAGGTGATTTGGGCTCTTTAAGCAGAGTTTTCATGGGCAAAACCTTTACTGTTTTATAACCCTTCCATCAGTGAATGTGTAATTCAGCTGTTGCATTTATTTCTTCTGTCTCCCAATGGCAACACCCTAGCTAATCTGTTTCATGATAATCTCTTCATTGTTTTTTGTGGAACCCTCTATCAATCCAAGCCAAAATCATAATTGAAAATATGCTTGCTTTTTTTTTTTTTACTGAACACAGAAATATAGGTCTCGTATATTCTTAAATCAGATTGAAAGAGGTACTATATCCATCTTCGTTTACCACTTTACCTTACAAGAATGACAGAGCATTAACTTTTTCTATAATAATAAATAAATTTGTTTATAATAATAATTAAAATAATAAAGTTTGTTTATAAGATGTGTTTGTATCTGCCTCTGCTTCTGCCTCTGTCTCTCCAAAACTTGTGAAAGTTAATCACCTGAGTTTTTATGTATACTAAAGAGATCCTTAACAGCTTGATTGTACCTTGGTGTTATTTTGTAAACTTTGGGGATATTATAATTCTAAAATGAATTAGTTATTTAAAATATTTAGTACTAGCGTATACACCTAGTGTTGCCCGGGATGTTATTTTCTCATAGATAATACTTCTTAGAAAGGTTTGAGATCCTGTGTTTCTAGTTCCCCAAACTGTCCAGTACCTGTAACTTTCCCCCATATTCCCCAATCCAATCTGTATTCAGAGTTATTATTAACATGCAGAGGATAGGTTCCTGAGGGAATACACTGCCCTCCTCCTTGCTGCTAGGCCTCATCTCCATAGCAACTGGCCAGCCCCAAGAGCTCTCTCTCTCCCTAAGAATTCTAAAGCCCCTTCCCTAAACTGCAAACCTCAGGGTTCCATAGAATCTTCTTAGGCAGCCAATCATATGAGGTCTTCACCTGACACAGCCAATCATATGAGGTCAGGTCTTCACCTGACACAGACAAACTCACAAACTTTGACTTTTATATATTAGATAATCTTAAGTCACTGGTTATCTAATATCCACAAACTACTCTAGAAGGAAAGATGGTGAGGGGAGATCAGGTGTGATCATTTCTCCAGAGAGGGTAATAAGACTACTTTATTTTGGCACACCTCTCCACAAGGCCTCCAAATTCTTCAAGCAGTTGGAGGGGGAAAGATACCACTGTTCACTAAGCAGAGGGGAAATGAACAGAGAGAAAAGCAGGAGATAGTATTAAGACAAAGAGAGAGAGAGAGAGAGCAAGGAGAGGGAAAATAAAGGAGAGAAAGAGGAATAACTTTGTTTACAGGTGAAGATGAAAACAGGCCTGGGGTATCAATGTTCTCCATATAAGTGTGTGCTTACCATTCAACATTTCACAGAGGAAAACAGGGACATGTGTGGCCAAGCAACATCAAAGTCTGGTCAAGATGACAAAAATTATTAATGAAAAAGAATACACAAACTAGGAGAGGCTGTGGCAGTTTTCTTTTGACTGAGCCTACAGAGAAGGGCAAGATTCTGCGCTTTTGCCCTTTTGCTCCCTGCCAAGTTTATTGAGTGCAAGCTACTTTGAACTCAATTTGCAGCAAGTGAAATGAGTTGAGAACAAAGGGGGGAAAGGAAGAGGAGGAGAAAGAAACTGGGACTCTTTAAAAGCAGCTGAAGAGATGGGGTTGTTACCCTGTTTACTGGGGGTCCCGGGAGGGACACCTATTATGCGCTCTCAATTAACTAAGTTTGGGGAAATTAGCTAGAGCACAAGTTAGCAATGTGAGAGGCAAGGCAACACAGCGGAATCTTTTTACCCAATGTCTACGGGGTCAGCCCAAGCCAAGGAGCACACCAAGTTTAAGAATAGTTGAGATTTTTATTAAATACAGACAAACAGTGTATGCAACACATGCACTCAGATAACTATAGAAAATAAAGGTTGGAGTGGTATAGAGGGATTTTGAGAGGGATTGTTGAATTGGGTGATATGACACCTGTCCTGAAGCTTGAGTTCGTTGGTATGGAGTCTCAGTACGTGGGACTGAGGGGACAGCCTGCCAAACAAAGCAGCAGCAAGGCTGGATGGAAGTCCGGAGCGATCCGAGGAAGGTCTCGGAATCAGGGGTTTTTATAGGGAGAAATGTAACTGCAGGCTATTCCGTACTTGGGGAAAACAATGAGTTTCGGGCACAAGACAAAGCTTTGAAAAGGTCAAAATTTAGCATGATTGCGTTAAGTCTGAATTGACAAAGAGGTAGACAGTATGCAAATGCTCAGTGTTTGACATTTGAGTATTTGGCTTGCCAAGTTGCCTGCTTGGGGCAGGGAGTCCTTTGTAAACAGTGTGTATACATAATGAGGGTGTTTGCAGAGAGGTCTCCTAAAGCGGTGATCTGGCTATTTCTGGCCTGCCTGTATTGTCTTGGGATGTTGCAGCGTTTAGTGGCTGAGCCTAGTTCTGTGCTTGTCCGGGAGCCTCACAAACATGTGGAGAGGGGTGGTGGAAGAGAGCCAAATTATTGATATCAAAATGATATCTGGCAGCCCCAAATCTTGACTAGCAAATGCAGTAACAGGGTGACAGGAGTTTCATTGGAACTGTCCCCATCAGATCAGGACAGTTGGAAAGTATGGTATATGCTATTGTGAATCCTGCAGAAAGAAAGTTGCTGCTTTCGTTTTATTTTTTTATTATTCATTTTTATGAAATATACATAAGACAATGAAACCTCCATGCATCTTTCCACAAATCAGCCTTACAATGGCTTACCAATAACTGATCAAACTATATCTCCTAGACATTCCCTCCCTCTCCTTCATAGCCTTCCATTTATATATCCATAACATTGCATTTAATCATTATTTTTATTTCCATCATTTCTTCTTTTAACATCTCATCATAATTACATTCCACCACTTCATTTGATGTTTATTTCCTTCCATGAGACAATAGTTCACCAGCATTTAAACAAAATCATCATTCACCACAATCTAACCACCATTTATTACTACTGTTTCACCCCAATATATCTTTGTAGACTCTCTTATAGATATAATGGACATTACATTCTTTTTCAAACCTTTGTAGAAGTTTTTCTTTTAGTAAGATTGTTAATGATTCCATTTCCATTATATCTAAAAAATTTAAGTACCAAGCTTCAATTGGTGTTTTTCTTTTGATTTCCATTTATGTGCACAGATTACCCTCATGGATAAAATGATATATAAAGCTAATTTATCTTTGTTCCCTATCTCCAATTATTTATCAGTCAGATTTAATACATATGTCTCTGGTTTCATCTCAAAATTTATGTCCAATATTTTACGTATTTGCTGATTTCTTTGTGATGGTTTATGTTTTAAATAGTTTTTTTAAAAGGTCTTTGATAACTATAATTACATTTCTCACTTTTGTATGTTGTGAATTTTTAACCGTTTGTTTTAACTATTATAAATGGCCTTGAGTCCCAAACCGGGAAATGTGAGATAATAATGCAATATTTTGCCCCCCCTTCCCCCCCCTGTGTTTATAGATACTACATGAACAGAAGATCAAAATGTGACAGGGAAAAAAAAAAGCTGTAACAATTAAAGGAATAAAGAATGCAACAAGCATACTTAACTGTATACATGTGTCAGTGTCTAGTTATGTTGTTAAAGGCTTTCCTTAGGCAGCTTCCTGGCACACAGTACTTATCTCCATTCAAAAAGAATAATTTTCCGTAGATGGAGCATTTTCTTGTAAGCCCAAATGGTAATTCATGGCAGCAACACAACACTGCCATTGCAGTTCTTCCTGGCCTTGTGTACCCAGGCAGTGGTAGGAGCCTTAAAGGCAATAAAACTAATGGATTCCTGGCCGGAAGCCTGCGATTAGAACCAAAGAAAGCAAAGTGATTCTCTTGGGGAAGATTTTTTTTTGAAGTTTGCATTTTTCATCTGAATGCAAGTAAATGGACTAAACTCTCTCAAAAATGACAACAATTTGTAGTGTTTCAGAATAAAGTGTTCTAGTATATTCCCAACTCCTGATGCATTCAAAGCTATCTTTCTTTCATTCCCTTTTCTTCCCACCTTCATTTTGTCTCTCTCTGAGGGTGAGCTGCTATGTCCCAGATTTGCAAGATGGAGTAGAATTGGCCTCCATGAATCAGTTGGGGTTATTTAGTTAAATAGGGCAATGAATTTTGGAGCTAATAGGGCACTGGGTTTTATGAAATGAGAAATGGTGAGTGAATGCAATATATATCAAGCCATATTTTTGTTTTGATCACTGCACAGAGACTAAACAGCTAACCAAACAGCACATTATACTCCTCTGTAACATTTCTTTTGTTATAAAGATGGAGAGGTCTATCTTGCTTTCTACAGGATTTCTGAAAGATAACATTGTATATTTCGGACTCTTTTTACAAAAGTGAAGCAGTACAGAGTAAAATGTTTTGAATTATTGCCTGCATTAGTATAACTGCTTACTCCTCTCTGAAAGGTATTTACTCCAATGTAGACATATAGGAGTTTAAGGTACTTGTGCAAAACAGATTGTTCATAGTTCTGCCAAAGAATGAATACTGTTCACATCCAGAGATCTCTGTTGGTTACCACTTATCAAACACATTTTCAAATGTTAAATAACAGCTGTCAAACATCAAAATCATTTCCTGTGAAGTATAATTTGTTGAAAGGGAAACATAAGATAACATAAGTATCCAAATGCCAAACCCTCTAACATTTCACAAGTGAAAATTTGTTATGTGTGGCCAAAAAACATCAGAACATGGTCAAGTTGGCAACAGTTATTAATGAAGAATATCCAAGTCAGGAGAGGCTGCTGCACTTTGTGTTTGCCTTAGACTACTAAGAAAGACAAGATTCAACTCCATCCTCTCCTCTCCTCTCCTCCTGCTGAGTTAATTGAGTGCAAACTACTTTTGCATTTTGGACTATGGTCATTTCTGCATCTTATCCTTTTCTGTCATCGTCCCATCGCGATCCCGGCAGTGCCTTTGCCAGGATGGGAATGTGTCCCCCGTGCTCCCCTCTGCACCTGGCCAGGTGTCATGCCCTGCCTTGGAGATTTTGGCAGCGAGGAGGAGGATTCTTACTCCGGGGCAGAGGCTTCCCCAGAGGCTGAAGTGTCCCCAGAAGCTGGTCCAGATAATACACAACAACAACAAGGGCCTGAGCCAGGGGAACAAATAGAGGAAAACATAGCTGACACACCTACCTTGCAACAGAGATGCCATGAAAGGGAGGGCTTGTGTCGCTTGGCCCGCTTATTAAGCGAGCCCTAATGAGAGAACACCTTGTAGCAACAGCAGCCATAGATAAAAGAGGGCTCCAGCTGGCCTTTCCTCTCAAGGTCAGTAACTGGTCTCTTTGGCCCTGAAATTCTGTGCTCTTGTATCTGGTTGTCTTGGAACTCTGTCTGTTTGGACTATGGATTTGTTCGCTCTAAGCTTCCTTTCTGTTTGGACATTCTTTGACTCTCGCCTTGTAAGTAGGAGCTATGCTGCTTGAGATTTACTGCCTGCTTGCCTAGGACATGACACCGAATGCCTGTGGATGGGAGTGTGAGTGACACACATCTTCCTTCCACAGCACAGCAAGCCTCTTTCCTGTGCTGCATTGGGAAAGGGAGTGCCTAGATCACACTTCTGGCCATTCCATGTGGCTGCTGGCAACGGGAACATCACATGATTGTGGACCATTAATAGATTTTTTTTTTTTTTTTGGTTAGTGGAATTCCCATGATCATAATGGGTGAGGACATGTTGGCAGTGGGACTATGATGATGATGTGTGAAAGCATGATTTGCAGACCAGCAGCAATGCAACCCCATTGTGGGACAATGATGTCGTGTGGAAATGGCCTAAGTTTACAGCAGTTGAAATAAGATGGGTACAAATCAGATACATGGAGGAGGAGGGAGAAACTGGGACACTTTAAAAGCAGCTGAAAAGTGGGATGACAGAGGATTAATTGGGACTGTCCCTCTCAATTGATGATAGTTGGAATATATGAGATACAGATAAATATTGCCAAAATTAAACAGTCAGTGGCTAGTGATTCGTGAAGTCCTAGGTTTTGAGGATTTTCATGCATACAGAAAAAGTTTGCAAATGTGATCACCACTTTCATACATACACACACTTTGCCAAACTTAATCTCATGGTACACTGGTATTCACAGGTATCTGAGTATGGTAGCACAGGTTTTCACTCTTTGCACAAATAAAAATATTTTGCCTTGAAAACAAATACTGACAGTCATGTAACCAATTGCAAATTTAGCAGAAGTATATCCAATACAATTTCTATTGTGCAAACAGTTGCACAGGTGACTGTACAGCTAGTTGTGTGACCGGCTGACAGTTTCTTACAAAGTGCTTGTGTAAAGACATAATCCAGCTCAAATATACTAATGAGAATTGTTATGCCATTGTCATTAAATTGTTTTTAATCCAGTGTATTAGACCTGGGGGACCTAACGGTGCCACATCCTATCTGATCGTAGAAGCAAAGCAAAGTCAGTTCTGGTTAGTACTTGGATGGCAGAACACCAATGAATACCAGGTGCTGTAGGCAGAGGAAGGAACTGGCAAAACCACCTCTAAGTATTCCCTGCCTAAGAAAACCCTATGAAGTTAAAGGAGTCACTGTAACTTGACAGTCAACTTGAACGCATATATAGCTCCAGATGAGAGTGGGGCTGGACAAATGCAGCCCCAAGAACCTGCCACGGAAATACTATTTTTGCTCCAAAATGTCCAAAAATGATCTTGGAAGATGTGTGTGGAGGGTATTTCCACCATGCTTAGAGCCCATCAGGTTCCAAGGATCACATAAAATGTTACAATTTTTTTTAAAAAAAAATTGCCTCAAGATGCCCTCTAGGAATCCAGGAAAGCCTCAAAACATGCTCTCATATTTCCCAGAGGTTACTTGGAGGCATTTGGAATTGCAGGTCTTCATGGTTTCCTAGAGGGCGAATGTGATACCCTAGTCTTCCGCAGTTGCCTCTCCCTATATTAGAATATGGCAGACCTATAAGTCTATATGATTTTTTAAAATGTACATAATGTTGATGTTAATATCTGTAGAAAGAAATACTAGTGGGTTGACCTAAAGAAAAGATATAATTCTTCAGTGCCCACTTTGACACTTCAAAAATGGGCTATTTGGAACTGGACTACTTTAGATAGAATTCATTTCTCTATGGAAATGAAGCTATCAGTGAGTGCAAAATTAGACATTCCAATAAACCTTGTTAAATTTGCTCAGGCATAACAACCCAGTACAGTAAGACTTACTGTTTCAGTTCTTCTGTTTCCCTTTGCCTGTTCCATACATTTTATTTCCAAAAAATAAAAATAAAAATAAAAAAATGGTAGAACTGAAACATTTTAATATCGTATTTCCTTCCAGAAGGCCTTTTGCACTGGAACATACTCTGAATCACAGTGATGGTTGTTGTTGTTGTTGGTGGTGGTGTGTTGTTGTGTGGCTTCAAGTCATTTCTGACTTATGACAACCCTAAGGGAAACCTATCATGGGGGTTTCTAGGGCTGAAAGTGATGAATTGAAGGTCACCTAGTGTGTTCCCATGGCCAAACAGGGAATTGAACCCTGGTTTCTGGGGTTTTAGTTTAATGCTCAAAACGCTATACCATGCTCATGGATATGTTTATAAGTCCTTAATTATAATAAGAACTGTCCTACATGATTATGATGGAACAGTTTGGAAATTAAGGTTTGGGGCTTACTTTAAGGCAGCAATAGGGTAATGTTTGAACTCCAGATCTTTTTGAACAGCAACTCTCCTCTTCCCTCACCATTTCTGTACAATGAGTGAAAAGAGTTGCAACACAACCATAGGTGAAGGGTCACACATCCCCTACACTTGCCTTAATGTGCATTTTTACTAAAGTTGCTTATGAACAGTATGGCCAGCATACTGCTTCTCAAGCCTGGAGAAGCAGTATACCAGAAGCCTGGGTAGGGGGAAGGAAAGTAAAAGAAGAAGAGTCTGTATCAGAGACCTTCTATAATCTCATTTCCAAGCTATTGGCTCTTGGTCTATAGAAATGTTGGCCCTTCTTCAAAGTATTACTTTTTTTGGAAAAAAAATGAGAACAAAAAGTAAGCAAAGGAACTGTAACAAAAACATTGCTTAGAGCACTGAGTGTGCATCCTAGCAAATAATATCAGCAAATTTCCTCCATAAGTATCAGTGACTACCTCATATTTTAGGAGTCTTTCGGCTATATGATATTACCGGACAGGAACAAAACCCGCTTGAGATCCTTATAATAGAAGCATTCTTGGTAATGACCCAAGAATCCTCCTATTCATTGGCTGTGTCTTGAAGGAAAACTGGGTCAGCAAAATGCAGGGACATTTTCCGGTAGCTTGTGCAGTATTTGTTATCTAAAATATCGCAGCTTAGTTGATGTGACATTTAAGAAGCTATGCAAAAGTGAACTCTAAACCAACATATATTATTCAATTTTTTTCCTTTCCTAAAAAGAAAACAGAATTACATTTTTTAAAAATTAACACTGAATGTAATATTTCTTAAATATAATTGTTACAGGAACCATAGTATCTTGGTGAGGGAAAACCTGTTCATTACTTGGATTTTGTTTTTGAAGTTGACAGTTGGACATGAATAATTCTTTGTATACGAGAAGCACTGGAGATAATCCTGTAGTTCCTGTAGCTCCTAAGGTATTAAAGTCTCTTTTACAATTGGATCAAAAGGCTGCATTTAAGAAATTTAACAAAACAAACTGCTAGCAAATAAATTTCTCTAAGCCAACTGAGGTGAAACACAAAGTGCACTGAAGTACTGGAAGATTGTTCTTCTCTGTTGTACAATGAAGCATGGTGACAAATTTTACTCAGTTTGTGTTTTAACACATACCAACGTAATTAGCATTTCCCAAACTAATATATGAACTAGAACACAATTATCACTCATTTTTGCAGTTATTTGAATTATGTAATGTGGTTTTCCATTTAAAAAAATTAATGAAAAATGGTTACATTGGGGAAACTTTGTGTTAAATTGTGTACACTAGGGGAAATTATGCACAAAAAGGCTTGTAAAAAAGGAACATTGCTTGCAAAATTGTCCACATGAGGGCAAATTACATAGAATAAAACTGTAATGGATTTTCAGAAGCATGAAAATGTAAATAAAAAGCATATGGATATATTTGCAGAGGTAAAATATACAAACCAATGAGCTAATGGGACAGGGAGAAGTTATGTGAATGTTATTGAAAGCAAGGCTGAAAATCCTCATTTGTCTTGTTCTCATGAGAAGCTACAATTCTTTTCTTCTTCCTGTAATATAAGATGTTTACTGTTAGTCTTCAGAATGGGGTGAGTGGGGCTTTTGGCAAAAAAATTGCATTGTTCTTGTTGTGCCTTCAAGTCATTTCCATCTTATGGTGACCCCAAGGCAAACCTATCATTGTTTCCTGAGAAGATTACCCAGTGGGTTTCCATGGACAAGCAGGAAATTGAACCATGGCCTTCAAGGTAGTAGTTCTGTGCTCAAACCACTAGACCACACTGGTTTTCTAAAACTTGCATAAACAATACAAATTGCATGAACTTTCCAGTTGTGTAAATTGAGCAGCCAGTGTACAATAGTTGCTTCTTTGTTGTTTGGACTCTTAAAAATTAGAGGCTTTAGACAACTTGTTGGTGTCTTTTTGACCAAACAGTCAATCTTTCTGTGCCTGCTGCACATGTGTTTCATGCTTCGCAAAAAAAGGGGGGAAATGCACTAGTTTTGTGCAGAGATATTTCAGATCTTTACCCTCCTCACCCAGAAAGCTCCTCTGCATCTTGTTTTTACACTGTAAGCAAGAAATTGTGTTGGGCTTAACAACCTCTCAACAGGATATTTCAATATGTCATATTGCAAACGAGGTATTTAGCCACATTTCTTCACAGTGCTAGTATATAACGTAATCTGTGGATATGGTTGCCTGGGGAAAAATAGGACTAGACTCTTGTATCTTTAATAGTTGTATAGAAGAATTATCCAAGCTCAGGCTGCTGAAATTTGTTCTTCTGTTCAACCATTTTTCAGAGCCCCTATCCTGTTTTTCACCTGCCAACCCTGCATAAGTCCTGCATAAATCTTAGAATCATAGAGTTGGAAGAGACCACAGGGATCATCCAGTCCAATCTCCTGCCATGCAGGAACCCACATCAAAGCACTCCTGACAGATGGCCATCCAGCCTCTGCTTAAAAACCTCCAAAGAAGAAGACTCCACTATACTCCGAGGCAGGAGATTCCACTGCCAAACAGCTCTAACAGTCAGGAAGTTATTCTTGAGGTTTAAGCGGAATCTCTTTTCCTACAGTTTGAATCCATTGCTTCTTGTCCTAACCTCTGGAGCAGCGGAAAACAAGCCCACTCCCTCCTCGACATGGCATCCCTTCAGATATTTAAACATGGCAATCATGCCCCCTCTTAAACTTCTCTTCTGCAGATTAAGCATCCTCAGCTCCCTAAGCTGCTCCTCATAGGGCACAGGTTCCAGACCCTTCACCATTTTGGTTGCCCTCCTCTGGACATGCTTCAGCTTGTTAATATCCTTCTTGAAATGAGGTGCCCAGAACTAGACACAGTATTCCAGGTGAGGTTTAACCAAATCAGAATAGAATGGTACCATTACCTCCTTTGATCTATTCACCATACTCCTATTTATGCAACCAAGAATTGCATTGGCTTTCTTGGCTGCCGCATCACACTACTGAGTCATGTTCAGCTTGTTTTCCACCAAGACTCCTAGATCTGTTTCACACACACTGTTATCCAGCCATGTGTCTCCCATCCTATATTTGTGCATTCTATTTTCTCTGCCTGAGTTTAAGACTTTACATTTCTCTCTGTGAAAACTCATTTTGTTATCTTTGGCCCAGCTCTCTAAACTATTAAGGTCCTTTTGAATTTTGACCCTATCCTCTGGAGTATTAGCAACCCCTCCCAATTTGGTATCATCTGCAAATTTGATCAGCATGCCCTCTACTCCTTGATCCAAGTCATTGATGAAGATATTGAATAGCACTGGACCCAAGACAGAACCCTGTGGCATCCCACTAGTCACTTCTCTCCAGGATCAGCCCAATCAGCCATTGGGTAACAATGAAATAAATAAATACTGGTAAATAAATAAACAAATAAATAAATAATGTCAGGTCACACTATTAACACACACTGAGACAAGATGGCTCATTGGAAAAGACAATAATACTGAGTAAAATGGAAGACAGTATGAAAGATAGATGGATTGATCAACCAAGGAAGTCACAGGCCTGAACTTACAGGAACTGAGGAGGGTTATTCATAGGATCATTGTTGCTGTATTCCTTCAAGATTTCTGACTTATGGAGACCCTAAGGCAAACCTAACACAGGGTTTTCTTGGCAAGGCTTGTTCATAAGGGTTTGTCTTTGCCTTCCTCTGAGGCTGAGAAAGAGTGACTTACCCAAGGTCACCCAGTGGGTTTCCATGACCAGGCAGGAAATCGAACCCTAATTTCTGGAGTTGTAGTCCGGTACTCAAACTACACCACAGTGGTTCTTAGTTATTCATAAGTCAAAGCCTACTTGATGGAAAACACCAACACTGCAGTTGTATTGAGGACTGGCAGTCTGTCTTATGGTCTAGTCTACACAGCATCCTGAAACAATAAGGAGGCTGTTGCTCAGGGACAGTTGGTTCCTAGTTCTGCCACTTAAAAACCAGCTAAGTATCAGAATGTAGGTTTATGACATTTAATGAAGCACAGAACCTCAGATGTGCTGAGTAATTAGGGATGGGGAAGTCATAAAATCTGTTGAAGTGCTCTCATGTCCACCTTATTCATTCTGATCTGGGTACATTACGGAGTGTGAACCTCTTCTCCATTATTTGGCATCCAGTTAATGCCCCCGCATCCCCACTACAGTTGCCCGTCCCTGTTCTACATAAATAAATTCTCTAAATCAGTTCTTGTGAGTTTGTCCCTGTGCCTTTTTATTGCTGCCCTGAACATGAATTTGTGACTTGAATGTGGAACCAGCACCCTGAATGTGTGCACAGTGTAGAATGGAAAGAATATTCACTGCTACTTGTTTCTTTTATTAAATATGGATTCCCAACACCCAGAAATCCTAGTTGGAAAGAACAGCAGTGATGAGAATTATGAACAGTTGTCATGAGATAGTCACACATTCCATAGGGTTTCTGGAAACCATTCTTTACAGAAATTCTCATTAGCTCTCTGCACCAAAATGTTGATTTTGTGGGTTTGTTTTTGTTTTTGTTTTTTAAAAAAACTGTTTCCAGACAGCCATGCCATCCCCCCCCCCAGATATTAGCTCTGCTCAAAAACCAGCAGTCTTGCTCGTAAAAGCCCACGTGGCCAGCTGGTTGCCAGTGGCAGAGCTTGGAGTGTGTGGAGGGGGGCATGGGAGGGGTGTGTGGCTACAGCACGAGGGCATGACCACTGTATGCGGGGACGTGGTTGTGGTGCATGGGGGTGTGACCAGGGCACACATGGGTGTGGCTATGGGCCAGGACGCCCCCAAAACATTGCCACCTGAGGCATATCGCCTCCCCTGTCCCCACATCCCTACACAACTCTTGGCTGCCTTCCTTTCTTCCTTTATTTTACACCCCAAATTTGTATCAACATAGGTGATGCAAAACTTCAGAAAGTATTCCACCTCAGTTCTGAGGATGAAATAGTTGAACTCTTACATTCTTAGAAAGTGACCAGCATTAAGTCAACCTGACAAGGTTTAAAGCTAACATTCCTTCGTGGATTCTGATGTATTTGCCTGCCTGTCAATGGCCATGTTTTTCCTTTCTGTGATGTCTCCTTTGGATCATAAGCTGCTGCCACAGAGCAATGTAAATACCCATGCATCATTAGCTATGTTAAGAATACATCTTAAATTTCTTAATCCATTTAACAATTAAATAGGGAGTTTTGTCCTTAAGCAAGAGTGAAAATTCTAGCACTTTCTTTTTTTTCATTTTTCCCCTTTTTGATCAGTTATGTCAGTGGTTCTCAACCTTCCTAATGCCGTGACCCTTTAATACAGTTTCTCATGTTGTGGTGGCCCCCAACCATTATCATAGTGTCAGAAGCTCAACCTGAGAAGGGCTTGAAGCGAGGTCTTAGGCGACCCCTGTGAAAGGGTCGTGCGACCCCCAAAGGGGTCCCGACCCCCAGGTTGAGAACCACTGAGTTATGTGCAGTTTTTTTTTTCTTGCACATAAAAGTATTTTGCACAAAATCTTTACCCCCAAAATTCCCCAAATGTCAAATCCTAAAAAAAAAAGGGCAAAAATTCTCATAACCTTGCCCAGTGTGGAGAAGAGTTTTGAAAACTGCCTTCCTAGTGTGCACACACAAAAATATGCACAGTTTAGTAAGAAACTGTGAATTCCTAAATTTAATTTTTAGCAACTGTGAAAAAGCAACAAGACTGGGAAAAGTAAAAGCTTTATTTAAAAAATGAGGGAAGAGAAACAATGCTTAATAGCCATGAATCAGAACAGATGTAAGGCAGGGAACTAGAAATCCTGGCATCTGATTATTCAACAAGCATTTATAAGCTAATGAGAGACATTGCCACAAATAGGGAGATTAAAACAAAGGAACATGCCAAACCTCACTGTTTGTAGGGGAAACACACACTCAGAACATTTGGCAGATAGAGATGGTTCTCTGGTTCTGGTATGCTATCTGAAGAAGAAGCATGCACGGCAAATAGATATGAGCAGTACAAGGGGAAATGGAAATGAACAGTTACAATGAACCTCATGCAATTTAGCTGATGGAATTACTTCAGACTAAATGCAGTTTCACTGGTTTTTAAACCGAGGTGGTGGAATGAGTCCAAAAAATTGGCTTTAAAGGGCAGAACAAAAACCATTTATAGTTGTGTGGTGCCAAATATTTAACTGAAGTTAATCACCGTAATGTTTATGTCTCCCATGGATGTTAGGAACAAAAATATGAATGCTTCTTACCTCTTGCCCTGAATGTTTGACTGTGTTTTTAAAATCCTTTGGGGGAAAAATACTTTGTTTAATTGGGGGAATCAGTTTTACCCGTGAAGGTATCAAAAATATTTCTGTGTATTCCTTAGCTACTAACTAGCTCACATCATTTGGCTAACTTCCTCCTTCTACCCTCTGTCCATTTTCCTCTCCAGGCCTTTCTCTCTCTTTCTTCTTCCTTTTGATTCTGTTTTTCACCTACCCCTTTCTTCACTAGACCACACACTGTAAGGGATTTGGTAAGGTTGGAGTGGGCAAACAAAAGATATAGCTAGCTCAATCCATGACTTTCCAGCCATGCATATATCCTTTTAAAAAAATCCATTTAGAATGTGTCTCATTGTCTTAAGTGGACAATACTTCTGCTCTGCCACTGATCTCGAATGGTGATGTTTCTTGATTGGGCATGGGGAGGCAAGCTGCAGTGATTCAATTGTACAAGAAAATGTTCTGCATATGCTCAGAGGCATTCAAAACCTCCCTGATTAAGAATTTCCCCTACTTTACTCATTAGCAGATTTTAGTAGGCAGCCACTTTTTGCTGTACGTGAAGTGGATCAGTGTCCTCTCGGTGAAATAAACAGAAAAATTACTTGCTAACCTTAACAAGTAAAACATTGGAAGGCTAAGTGTTGTAGTACTATAACTTATTGATTAATCAATTAACCATGTCAAAGCAATTGGCATCAGACATTGTAAATAACAATAAAATGAAATATGTAAAGTACAGTAAAATTAGATAAATTAGACTAAAATAAGATACAATGAAATACAATAAGGTAAAAGAAAGATGAAAGAGTAAGACAGAGGATTACAAGATAATATCAAAACCTAGGATAATAAGTTATCATCTTATAAAAAATATATAAAAGATGACAAAATACAAAACCAGTATGTGTTAGGTGAATTCATCAGCTTTACATGCAACTCTAATGTGTTCTACAAAACATTTTCTCAGTTGAACAGTTCTAACTATAAACTTAGCAGTTTTAATGACTGTATATGTAGTTGTGCCCTGAAGGAAGGAAGATAACTGTTTGTTATGGTCCCAACATATAGTTCTGTCAAGTAGTGTCTGTAGGTCCTGGGCCCTTACTGGGGCATATAATTGACAGGTAAATAGGACATGCACAATGTCTTCTATTTTGAAGGGTAAGTGAACAGTATACATGTTAGAAAGAATGAAAAGAATGCATGGCAGGGAGTTTGACTGGATGGCCCTTGTGGTCTCTTCCAACTCTATGATTCTATGAAAAGAAGTAGAAAAAAGAGAAGAGAGATGTAGCTCACTGACAAAGATTATTGAACATATTACAACATGATATCCATGCTTTGGGACAAACTTTCCTAACCTGACAATGTTCAGATGTGTTGGGCTCTCACATTGGCCAGACAATATTGGATTTTTGGTTTTATGGTCATGTTAGGGGGGAAATATCCAGGATGGGCTAAAATCAGTTTGGAACAACATAAAAAACAAACACTAAGAATTTTGAAAGTGCCAGTAACAAAACATACTCCACCAGTTCAGCAATGACAATCTCCATGCCATTCTCTTTAAATCTCATTTTTCATTTCAAAAACTAATACATTAAACTAAAAAAATTAACCAACCCTTCAACAACTTTTTAAAGGTTCAGTATTCTACATACAAAAACAGTAGTAAGGCTGTAAGTTGACAATAACATGTAGTGCTTTATTGTTCTATAGTATCAGTTCTGGACTACATAGGTACATTTGCTGACCTGCTGTATAACAGCTTCCTATCTTCTATGGTGGTAGTAGTGGGGTTGAATTAGCATTGACTGTTTTTGTGCTTATGTTTGGTAGGGCAGAAATTATGTCACTCCTGGAGGGAGCCCTCTTTTCTAGTGAGATTGCAACACACAATTAGTAATTTCTTACTCCTCAGTGTGCCTAGGTAAATTTTGTAAAGTATTTACAGTTGCAGTATAATTAGACCTGCAAAGACTGATTCCTCTATGTAACCAAATTTAACCAGAGAAATAGCATTTAGATATGGAATGTAGACACTGAGTTAGGTAGCCCCTCACAAGGAATAGATTCAATAGTATCCATTTTTTGTGCAGTTATAGCTAGTTATAAAGAACCTTGCAATACAGCCGGCCCTGCTAAGTTATCTACTAATATGGTGAGGAAAAGCCTAGTTGTAAATACCTGTATATTGACCTTATTTTTATTAATCTCAAATTGTTGCATCCAGTTTGGGACTTAGATCCTACCAGTCCTTGAAGTCTACCTCTTCAGGATTATTTGCAAAAGGTTTTCCATTCTTTCTGCTTCCCTCCCCCTCCCCACCCAAACCCCCCCCAACTCCAAAATGTGCATAATATCTGCATATAACTCCAAAATCCCACCAATTCACCACTGATATTTCCTCCAGCAATTAAAGCTACCACTGGTTCTATTGGATCCTCTTTTTTATCCCTGAGGTTAATAGCATTGTTCAAGGAGGAAAGGTTTTCACTAGGATTATGATTTCTCAGTCAGGCAACTATCCAAATATTTATTATTTGTCAGTGTGTAAAAAGAGAGCAAAAGAGCACAGAAAAATATTTACTCAGTGCACATGATCATATTCTTCCTTAACACTTTCCAGTCTATTTCAGGTAATTCACTTCAATTTTCTATGCTTGGCAACATAAGAAAAGGATGTAATTCTTTTTTAACTGCAGAAGTGAAAAAATAAGGTATTTGAAGAGATAATACAAGTGTAGATTGCTAGGGCCCAAACCTTTTTTTCCTTTGCGTTTTTGTCTCTTCTATCCCTAGAAAATCTTTCCATGAGAGAGGAGCAGAGGGGAAACCAATCTTTTCTTGAGTTGTTTGAATTATTATATTCAGAGCACAGACAAAATATTAAAATATATATATATATATATATGGAGGCATTTCTGCAGTGTTCATAAGCTGAAGCCCTGTTGAAAAATAAGAAGAGTCTGCCTGCATTTCACAGATCATGCATATCTGATTAAGCTCAAGAGAAAGTGTCAGAATCCATCATGTTTTAGGGCTAAGACCTTGAAAACCGTCCAACAAATTGGTGTACAGCTGACAGATCCTTGACACAGAAGGAATATTAGACTACCTCATTAAACTAGAAATTCTGTACCATTGTTTTCTTGGAAACATCTATTCAAACAAAAAAAGGAAGCAGGAACACACACACCCATGCTGCCATAGTATGAGTTGTTTCCTCCCAGTTCTCTCCACCCGATTTCTCTAGACATCCAGTGTTGTGCAGTGGTTTGAGCATTGGACTACAATCCTGGAAAATAGGGTTCAATTCCCTACACAGCTATGGAAAACCATGGGTTACTTTGGGCACATCACACCTGCTCAGCCCCAGAAAATCCCATGATAGGTTCATCTTTGGGTCACCATAAGTCAGAAATGACTTGAAAGCACATGACAATAACCGATAAAGCATCAATTAGTTTCTGTTATCATACATTCACTCTTAAGACATTCCCAGCCAATCTAGCTAAAGAACTCCTTTCACATTTTTGTTGGCTTAGCTATCTGAGCTTTTCATAGTCCATAAGAGTCTTCCTATTACTGAATGCAAAGTTTTGATCCAACCCTATGATACACCTTTTATTTTATGAGAGCAACCTTTGTATATGCTTACATATTATTAATTGTTTCAGGGTTTTAATTTTTTTAAAAAAAAAATAAAATGATCTACAATTCAGCTGGGAACATTGAAAAAAGAGATAGATACCATCAACAATTTTTTGAACTTTTTCAACATATATTTAAAATAAATACAATGCCAAAAACAAGTCAAATCAACATATTAATTAATGTATATGAAGGAGATTATGTGTATATTAGTTTTAAAGATGCTGCAAGATCTCTTTTGAATACTGATCTAAACTAACACGGCTATGTCTTTGAATGTATGAAGCCAAGAATCCTCATATGAACACTGCCAGGCCATCAAAGGTTGAGGGGGAATGGTTTGTCCAGGTGGACCATCTAGTTTTGGATGTGGTATAAGGAAAATCTGCACTGGGAACCTGCACTCTTAGCTACTATATTGCAAAATCACTCTGTCAGTGACCATCTTTGAAATAATTTTGGAAGATATGAGTCCGTTCACTGGACCTGGAGTGTTGTCAGTAGTGTTTTTCCTGACCTTGCAACTCTGCTAGGTGGCATCCCATTGTTCTTTCAGCTCCAAACTGTATCTCATGGACTTCGACCACTGACAAGGGTGCAGGCACATGCCTAGAGTAGGTAAGCTGCCAATAACATGAAAGAACAGTTGGGAATGTCTTTGGCATTATTGGTCCTGGGATGGGTTTTCTCCTGGCATGCATGGGAAGGGAGTGTGTTTTGGATCCTGTAGCTGTGAGAAAGCAACCAGTGTATAGAAACAGGCAACAATGAGCATATGATTGGCTGCCTGTGAAGATTCTGTGGAATCCTGGGGTTGGCAGTTTAGGGAGAGGCCTTTAGAATTCTCATCCAGAGAGCTCTTGCCCTCAGTCAACTGTGTCTGTCTTGAATAGGCTGGATGCTAAGGAGATGAGGCCTAGCAGCAAGGAGGAAGGCAGTGTATTCCCCCAGGAGACTAACCTCTGTATGTTAATAACTCTGAATACAGATTGGTTTGGGGAATATCAGGGAAAGTTAGAGATACAGGACAAGACAGTTTGGGGAGTTAGAGACACAGGATCTCAAATCTTTCTAACAAGTATCACCTATGAAAAAATAAAATCCTGGGCAATGCCAGGTAAATATACTAGTGTGTATATGGTATTGAGATAGTGTAGGCTACTACGTACAGCCATTTTTCAGCCCTCTTCCCCCACTAACTAACAGTGCATGCAAGAGGGAAACCCTTCCTTGGTATGAAGGCGAGAAAAAATGGTTTGAGGGCACTTTTTGTCTCCATAAGTGGCTCCCATATATAAGAAAAAGAGAGAAAAGCCCTGTCATCAGGTTTGCAAACTGAAAGGGCAAGAGACACAAGGGATGTGGAGCAGAGGGAAAGAGAGAGAACTGAGGTCAGTTTTTCAGGGCTAGAAGAAGGTTGTAAGCTACAAAAGTGGAGTTAAATACAGCTGGGTCGCATTGATTTTCCTTTACTGATGTGCTTGCTTGAATAGCAATTGGTGGCTCTTGTTCCTTTGGCCAATGTGTGGTGCATAATATTCTTTCCAGTGGCTTCTAGAGTCCCAAAAGAACAAGACAGTTGGAGCTCGTTCTTTCTCTGTCTTGCAAGGGGAAAATGAGTCTGCACAGCTACTTCTTCTCTGGCCAGTATGTGGAAACAACTTGGCGTTTCTCTTCTGAGTGTTATTCCTGGATTAAAGTGAGTTCAGCCTCCAAGTTACATTGGTTCCTTTCACTGTTGCAAAAATGAATGTACCCTCTTATATGTCTACACATCTGTCCTGATTTGGGACCCACTAGGGCCAAGGAAGCAGTCCCACTAGAGTGTCAAGAGGGGAAGTCAAAGTTAGACTGGGGTCACTGCACAGAGTCAGCAATAGCAGAATAATTCAAAGTAGTAGGCAAAGTAAACAGGAAAAAACAGAACCTGAGGTTAAGTAACAGAGCAATTGGGCAGGAGAAGTCAGCGGTGCATGCCAAGGTCAGGTTGCTGGGATATCAAGCAAATAGGAATTCAAGGCAGGGAACTATATGAGAGAAACAGGTGTTCTCAGCAATGTCTGCTGAGATATAGCATGCAGTTAGATGGCTCCTTCACATACTTGATACTGTGACGACAGCTTACTCCTGAGACATCTTCTGGCAGATCTTTCCACTATGTCAAGGATGAAGGTCCCTGGCTTGCTTTATCTTCAGGCCCCAGGGTCTTGGGAATTGCTAAGCAATCTAAGCAGCTTTTGGATCTGTCTTGTCCAGACCATGTAGATTCCCCCTGGAGGGGTCAGGCTCTGTTTTGGTCCCAGGTGTTTCTAGAAAGTGCCAACTAGCACTTCAATTCCCAAGTAATGTGTACCCTTCCCAACAGTCTTGTCATGGTAGTTCTCTTCCACGTGAGGCATAAAAATCCAACTGTGTTTCCTCTTGGCCAGATCATATTGGTTAATTCCAAACAGAGTACGCTTACTGAATCAACTGTTGTACGGTGAATCAACACACAGGTAAATTTAATTGAGATCCAAACTGATGTAGTAGTTTGAGCATTGAACATTACCTGCAGACCAGAGAGTTACACACTTTCAGGCCCAGAAAACCTCTTGACAGGTTTGCCTTAGAGGTTGCCATAAGTCAGAAATAATATGAAGGCACACAATGGCCCTTTTCGCAGCGCCGGCGCTCGCACGACGGAGGAGGGCGGCTCGCGCAAGAAACCTTCTCCGGGAGGCTGCCGCTTCCCCCCTCCTTCCTTCCGCAGGCGAAGGAACGAGCGGGGAAGCAGCAGCCTCCCGGAGGCAGAGGCGGCTCGTGCGTCCGTCCATTCCCCCCCGTGCGTGCGAGAAAGGAGCCTGTCCCCTCCATCCCCCCCGTGCGCGAGAAAGGCGCTTGTCGCATCCGCCCCCCCGCGCGCGAAGCAGGATGTGTCGCATCCGTCGCGCTAGCGCCCCGCCCCGTCCCTTCCTTCCGCAGGGGCGGAGGGAAGGAAGCGCGACCCGGCCGGCTCCCGACGCTCCGCACAAGAGGTAAGTGCGCGCGGGCGCCGGGAGCATTGCGTGAGCGCGGGTGATTTTCGCTTCGAAGCGAAAATCAAAAAACCCTCGCTCGCGCCGCTTCAGCCCCGTGAGCCCGGCGGAAGTGGGAGTGCGTTGTGCGGAGCGACGCTCCCACTCGGCTCACGGGGCTGTCGCGCGAGAAAAGGCCCGTGCGAAAAGGGCCAATATCAAATTTCCTTGGTTCAGTAGGCTTACTCTAGTTAGCATTAACAATAGGATTCAGGCTATAATAATATACTGCATAATATAATTTTTAAGAGAGTGTTAAAAACAGGGAAGGTAGAACCTTCCTTGAAGTTTCTTTTTCTTTAATTGAAGACTCTGGGAGACTCTGTTGATGTCCCATACATATGTATGGTGAACCAAAACAGAAAACTGAGGAAATAAAGAGAGAGATTTTGCACATCCCTAGGGTATGAAGTTCCTTTAAAATTCTCAGTAGCACATTACATATTGACTATATTTGTATCCTAGCTTTTTCTCCAAGGAAACCAAAGCAGTGTATGCAAGGCTGTCCTATTTTATCGTCATAACAGCACTCTGATTTTCCATGGATTTGAATGAAAGTCTCTCTGGTGGCTGGATCATAAGCACAAGGAAGTCAATTTGTTTTCAGTTTTAGCGATAGCTAAGAAAAAAGTCCATCACTGAGTCTGCTAAGAAGCCAACTCCATCCAGCTTTGCTTTGCCTCTTGTTGTCATCTGTGAGCCATTGCATCATTTAAAGTATCTATCTATCTATCTATCTATCTATCTATCTATCTATCTATCTATCTACCTACCTACCTACCTATCTATCTGAAGTATTTCTGTATTGTCTCTCAGCCCACAAGGGCTCCTGAGGTGATATAGTAGGGGAAGAGAAAACCAGGCAGCATGGCCATCAGGCCTGGTACCCTAGATGTGCTTGACAGTTTTACTGCATGGCTCACTTGCTTTACCTTCTTACAGAGCCATATCCAGTTTCAACAGAACATTAGAAAGGGTGTGAAGCTGACATGGCTGTACTGCTGTTATGGTGATTTTTCCTGCTATAGAAGCTGTTGTGGCTATTCAATATTCCTGCTGTATAAACTTCTATGACTCTTTTGTTTCCATTGATTTTGCATGTTGGGGAAAAGTGCAGTAAGCACAAAGTATATGTGGGAAAACCTGCAAACAGTAGTATACAGTATCTAATGCACAATAATGTTGTCCCTTCAGTTTTGCAAACCATGCATGGCATAACTAACTGAATTCCCAAGTAGCCTGCCAGTAAAAGTAATTCTCACATACAACTTCCTTGGAAGACGTCTGTGTTTATGGCTGCCATCCTATATTACACTGGGACATGAAGACAGCAATTCACATAAAGTCCCACCCATGTAGCAATCCCTGTGTTGTCTAGGTGTGAAACACAATGAATGAGGCTTTAGTGAACCATTCAATTGCAAGATGGTTTTTAACTGGAAAATGGAATATTATAGCAGATGGAATGTGGCCACTATGATTAGTGGTTGATGGTAGCATTATGATTGTGAGAGTGGATGAGAGAGTATGTATTTGAATTGTGTTATGGTGTGTTAGTGTAGGGAGTGAAAGAATATTTGAAAGTATTTGAAAAATGGCCAGAAATGTATTACTTGAGTGTTGGGAATCTCTGATGAAAAGAATCCTGCTCTGATGAGACTCTTCAACATTTGGGGCATGTTCTGCACAAAAATTCATAGGTGGGTTTTTTTTTTTTAACATTTTTTTTCTGTACAGGAAACAGCCTTTTCTGTGCAGCAAATAATTTTCTGCGAAGATAGGGGGATAGCTAATGGGATGTAGTGGTTTCATAGCTGGGCTGGGATTCTGGGAGACTTGGATTCAAATCAACACTTGGCCATGGAAACCCACTGGGTGACCTTGTGTAAATCACACTCCCTCTCAGCCTCAGTGGAAGGCAATAGCAAACCCTCTCTGAACAAATCTTGCCAAGAAAACTCCATGATAAGATCACCTTAGATTTGCCAAATGTTGGAAACAACCTGAAGGAATTCAGCATCAACAAATACAGGCAGGCACAATGAGGAATGTGCTTTCTTCTGCTTTTAGACATTCTCTGACTGTTCTTACCTCTAAATGCATGTTTACAACATGCGTAAGCCTCCCCCTTGTAGTTTGGCCTACCATGTATTTTACTTTTATGTATAATGTAGGTATTGTATATTGATTTTATGTATAGATTTAAATCATATGTTTTACGACTGCTGCACACAACTTTGTAATCTTCAAAGGTAGACAGTTTCGAAATACTCATAAATAAATAGAGATGAAAATAAGGGCATATGCATTAACGCCGGCAGTGCTGAGAACTTGGTTTATTGGTCAGAAGCAGATGGAGGGCTGATAAGATAAGATGGCAGAATTATTCAACCTGACCATGTCTGTCATTGGGACTTTTCTTGGGGATTGCGGAAATACTATTTAAGTATATATACTTAATAAACAATGAAATAGAAAAATATGTCCAGTTTACAGATGTTACATTAATATATCAGTCCTATGTTTAAAACACTTGCACTGGATTCAAGTGTGCAGCTATCTTGGTCACACAGATACCTACATTTTGCAGATGGATTATGCAAGTTTGTCTTGGCTGCTCTTGTCTGCAGGGTAAAACTTGATGAACCTCTGGTTTCTTACTGACAAAGTTGCATTTATGCTAGTTCTAACTTTACCATTCCATATATCTTTAGATACAGGTATGACTGTGTTTTCCAAAATAAGACTAATAGCAGTTCTGTGGAATCATAGCCTTGGTTCATCTTAAAGCTTTTATCTCATACGTATTAACTCCACATTTAAGTAAATGGCATCTTCAGTATTCTCAGGTTTGCTCTTAGAACCGCATGTTTTAGTAAGTACAGGTTTTTTAGGTTTACGTATAGCACACTGGTGATATTCAAAATGGAAATCCCTGTAAGACAAGAGAACTGCTGATTTAAAGAGCACCTTCTCCCATATAATGCACCTCAAACACTCAGGTTTTTTGCAGGACATAGACTTCAGTCAGCTAAAGCTAGTTGGCCAACTGTTACCTAGAGAACATCTTCTTCAGCCATCCCAGATTGTGGAATGACCTGCCTGAGGAGATTTGTCAGCTGGATATCCAGTCTTTTCCAGCAGGCATACTCAGATGATTTTTAAATCAATGATTTAAAAAAAAATATTGATTTTAGTATGAATTGGTTCTCTGTACTCTTAAATAGTACTATATGCCTTATTTGTTGTTTCTCACCTCAGTTTATAGAAAAAGAAGTGGGTAGGAAAATATTGCTGATACTAATACTAATAATAAAATAATTGAGTTCAGGTCATAACTGTATATGGACATGTACTCCTACATATAACACTGAAACATCAAGTACTTTCCACATTTGCTTGGACTGACCATTTCTCTGTCCAAGTTAACATATTGATTGGGTTTACAAATCTGGCTTAACAGCTATGGACCAAGGCAACAGTTTTTGAAGTTTTAAAACAATGTTGGGAGCTCTGTGCAGCCCTTGGCCTAATTCAAAAATGACATGCAAAGAAATAGTTCAGATGTTTGGCGAGAATAATATGTCCCACCTTTAGCAACCCCATGGATGGGGTGAAAAAGGTAAAAAGACATGGGCAGAACAAGTGACCTCACTTACTTTAGGTTCTGTCATGAATGGTTGTTGGATACAGCCCTGTCTTCTGTCAGCATGCAGCTCCCCACTGAGCAATCTCACAGATTATACCCCAGAGAGAATATAATCCATAACAGAAAGAAAAACCCTCTCCCACTTCTCTAGGATTTTAAGACAAAAAGGAATGAGTCCTAGGCCATTTCCACACCAGACTGTTACAGTTCTATTATTCCACTTTCATCATCCTATGGAATCATGGGGTTTGCAGTTTAGGGAGGGGCCTCAAGGCCTAATTTAATTTGGTCTAATTTGGGTGGATCCAGGGAATTTCTGAACTGGATCAGAACTATTCAACTGTGGACGCAGACTAAATTTTGAATGCTCCAGATTAGCAATTTCAGTTTGGAGGGACACAAAGATAACAAAAACAATATATTTCTCCCCAAGCTCTCCATATAATGAAAACACAATGGTGGGGAGAGGAAGGAGGGAAGAAGAGAGTGTGGCATTTTGATACTGATAGCTCTAGCTTTTAACCATAGTGAATGATTTTTTAGAATGTCTCATTTGATTGCTAATTCAGTGTTCAGCACCCTTTGCTAGTTCTCTCTCCCAAAAGAAGAAATATTACAAGTGCCTTGGTAGGTCTGTCTCAGCTTAGATCTTGTACTTGCTTGGAAAATGCTAGACTACACTTATCCCACTGCCACATCCACATCCATCATCCATCCCTGTGCCATTTTACCTTCTGTCCCTTCCGTTGAAGGTGATAAAAAACAACAACAAGGAAACCAATTGTAACTGTTTTTTTCACTCTTCGTTACTATCTCTGTCCCCATGCTTCTGATATTCTGCAAGTTTCTTGGCTATGGAATCATCTGTGACATTTGCATTTTCATAAAACTGCTTTTAAAAAATGTACGGAGGAGAATAAGGGGAAGCAAGTCATATCCCCACACAGACATATGAATTTGGACATTGCCAATCCCCCCTTCGCCAAATTTTTTTTTGCATCAATCTTGCCTTTTTTCAGGGTTTTTTTTTAACTTGGATAACCTCTGTCCTATTTGATATCTCCATAACAATTACCCAGAAATCCCTGGGGGAATAATTGCATCTTATTTTGGAAACCCCTAAATCCGGGGGATGTCTCTTGCCGAAAGTTCTTTGAATCGATTTTTCTGGAATTGGCTTGATCCTCCTCAGAAGGGATTAAGGTGCCTATAATGCAATGCTGATAGCAGAAAACAACAACGGTGCTATAAAACTTCCTTCATTTCCAGCAAAAGACAACAAAAGGAACAAAGATTTAGATTGCCAAAATGAGATTAGGATCAGACCTGTGGTGAGACAAAGAGTCTTTGCTCCAGTCCAAGCTGAACTGGGTTGCTTTCTGAATCACAAAATAAGGGCCAAAAACACATCTTGCGACTGGCACATATCTGTGGTATTAACATCTCACATGAAAAGTCTGCACTAATTAAAAAAAGCCTCAAATAGGTAAATGTTTATTTTTATTTATTGTGGTTATTTTATTGTTCCTTTCAATCACATTCAGTGGAATCTTGGAAAGAAACTGTGCCAGAACAGTTCAAAGCTTCAGAAGGCTTTTGAAAGGGACTTATTTGTGTGGTTCAGCTTAATATGGTACAAAATGTGTGTATGATAAGAAACCTCACATTGATCCCTGTACATTTTATGAAATATGATTGAACAAGAAAGGAAGATTAGTAACTGTGAAAGCCCTGGAAGGTATTTTCCTACTGCCTCCTCCCAAAATACCCTCCTTTAATTCTTTTAATCTTGAAACTGCTGGAATGAAGAGGACCTTCCAAACTTAATATTTATTTATTTGGTATATTCATATGCCACCTTTCTCCTGGAATGGGACCTGGAATGTTACCACACACTACACCCCATTCAGCAGGATGTGCTATTTTCATAATTAAACATGTTTACGGTTGGAAAACATGCTAGGTCAAGCTGACCTGAGACATGGTTAAGTCATACGTTCAGAGAGGATTCAGCAGGAAACCCAGAAAGTCTATGCTAATCCTGTCAACATCTCAGGCTTTGTGTATGCTCAAATGCATTGGAAGGCAAAAAAATCAGGGACCATCCCTTAATCTCACTCTTTGGAAATCTTCCCTATACCCCTTGCCCAACCAAGACATTAAGAGATTTTCGTGACTCCCCTCCCTGTTTTATCACCTAAGAGTTAAGGCAGTCAACCCCTTCTGGACTCCTTTACCAGTTCTTGGAGAAACCATTACCACTTTGTCCATGCAGCCCCTTCAGGGTAGAAAATCAAGTGTATAAAACCCAGCTTTAGTCCAGCAAATGGTACACTGGATGTAGTGCCCAGCCTGTGTTGTTCTGTGCTACCCTCAGAAGCTATCAAACACAATCTTTCTCTTCAGGACTGGTAACTATTGCCCTCTTCACCCCTAATCTCTCTATCCAATCTTTCCTGCCACATTTTCCGATGAGAGGAGGCTTTTCAATACTCTCTGGTACCAGTGTCTTTCTTAAAAATTCCTGTTGTGTCTTCGTTCTGCCTTGATTGTTTGCCTTTTCAGAGGCTGTTATACTTCAGACTGTGTAGCATTCCTTCCTCCACTTTATACTGTTTTGGATGTTTTGCAGCAACTGTTTTTACTATCTTTGGAGTCAACCTTGGTTGCATTTGTCAGCAATGTGGAGGAGTGCTGCAGCTACTGCTTTTGTTTTTCTCTTTTTAAAGCATATTTTAAACTTATTTCCAATATATACTTTACAACATTGCCTGGGAGTAAAAAGATAGAAGAAAGAGAAGAACTTAAGCAGAAATTAATACAATCAACAAGAGGTTTAATACAACTAAGCCAAAACAAAGACTTACCACCAACTCATGAGAAACTGGGACGAGCTGGGAGTAACTAAGAGGAAGTTGCCGCCCTGCTAACCTTACTTTCAAATGACATCAGTACTGATAAGATCGTCCTAATACATAGGAGAATATATAATGTTTACCAGCCTTATTTTATTTCCAACTTATTCTTCTATTCAATTTATTGTACAAGAAAGTAGTCAATGTTTGAAAGGTAAATGACTGAAGATAAGATAAGTAAAAAAGACCCTACTGTTACCCTCCTTTCACAGGCCTCCTTTGAGCTATAATTCCCCAAATTTCTAAGAAGACACTGGCATTGTGGGTGGTCCTCAGAGTCCCCCACCTCTTAAGGTAACACTTACTTCAGATTTGGCAGGGGGTGAAAATTCTGTGAAAACTGCAGTATGCATCCTGGAACTTATATTAAGGGATTTGTTGTGAGACTTTCCTCAAAATTCTTCTGGTGTTTTACCTAGTGATTCCCAAATCAAGCAGAATTCCTTCTGCATGTTTTTCAGCTGGACAGATGTTCAGGTCCAGTCTGTTGTCTGCAGAGTGCTCTTTCTAGAATTTGTCTTCAGACTAGTAGATGTGCTGAAAATACATGAAATAATACGCAATTTTTTTCAAGGCACACTGTTGCAGAGGCACTTGTACACATTTCTGTATGCAAAAACGTGTTTCCCTCCATCTCTTAGATGTTCATTTATTTCAACATCAACCATTACTTTCAAAAGTGGCCCAGAAAATTTGACTAGCGTATGTGTAAATGTTTCCGTATATTTTGAGTGCAGCAGATTGTTTTCCTCCTGGTGATGGATTCCATTGAGACAAAATGTCTGACACTGTGAAAATGCTGTGCAGCCAGTTCAGCTAAATCCCAGACAACGAAGTGAATCATGCTGGTGCAGATCAATTTGTCCAGCCCTGGGTGAAATCAGCTTGATCCAGTTTGGTTCTGAAAGAGAAAACCACTGTCTGAAGCCATTCAGACTGATCCAGAGATGCGGATTATAAATATAATCAGGAGAGGGCCAAACATTACGTCTCCAACATAAAAAAATTAAGGAAAATGCCAAGGTAGGTGATACAGAGGAGGAGCAAAAGAACCAACTTTTTCTCACTGACAGGTCTAACGTGCTATCTGTAGCAAGAATTTCACCAACACTCTCCAACCACAGTGGTTATGGGGAGGGATCATTTGAGGGAGAGATTAAATATAGTCTGTTATCTATTTGTTTGCTAGAGCTTTTAGTAGGAGACCAAAAGGACCATTGTGAGGGTTTGGGATAAGCAGTTGTTGTCCTCTCAATTTGATCTTTCGGAGCCTCCCTTTTCAATCTCCCTTCTTATTTAATAGTCTATCTTAATCCCACCTTTGCCTTTCTTGTTAATATGATAGTCTGAGTAATAATCTGCATTGAAGTCTCTGTGTGTCTTAGGCAGCAAAATATTTTCTCTCCATGTATTCTCCATTTGTCTCTAATTATTGCTAGGTGTCTTGTTTGATCTCTCATAGTGTCATTCATTTTTTTTAAATTACTGGCTTTTCAATATATGTATCTATATATGCTATGTTGGTCTTCCAAGAAATGCATTTATTTAATTCACAAAGCACATACATTATTGTCATTATAAATGCATGTTTAATTCATATTGTAAAACAAAGAAACAAAATGGAAGTAATTATGTCATTGGCCATTTCATCAAGCCAGAAAACCAATACATTTAAGGTCCATTAGATCTTCCAATTACAGTTACAGTAGTAGTAGTAGTAATATCTGATAAATAGTTTAACATAAGGAGTCATGAGGTATCTATGCAACAGTAAGACAAATCAGTAAGCTACAATTACGGAATAGAGAAAATTTAATCTGGTTTACTTTCACTCCCAGAATGACTTGTAAGGGTTTGGGGGTTAGTAGTGAGATTCTTCTCCTCTTCCCCTCTGTTGAGTTCATTGAGTGAAAACAGCTTTTGAACTCAGTTTGCAGCAGCTGAAGTAAGCTGAGGACAAAGCTGGAAAGTGGGTGGGGGAGAGAGAAACTGAGCCATTTTAAAAGCAGCTGAAAAGTGAAAGCTACTTAATCAGGATTTTCCCTGCTTAACTGGGATAGCTGGAGGGTGTGTAACTCAGTTGATAGTAGCCTGAAAAGAGGGAAAGAAGCAGGTTTGTTGGTAACTACTGTCAAGTTGACTTCAAATGTATAGTGATGCTATGAATAAGATATCTCTAAGTTACTCTATGAACAGCCATGTTCAATTCTTGCAGGTTCAGAATCTATCAGTCTGTATTGAAGTCTTCCTCTTTTCCTACTATTTTCTACCTTGCCAAACCTTATTGTCTTTTCTAGTGAGTCATACCCTCTCATGATGTGTCCATACTACACAAGTCTCAGTTTAGTCATTTTGGCTTGTAGGGAGAGTTCAGGCCTGATTTGCTCTGGGACCCATTTATTGGTCTTTATAAGCATTCTTCAGTATCTGTAGAATGTTTCTGTAGCACCACATTTAAAAAGAGTTGATTTTCTTCCTGTCAACTTTCATCACTGTCCAGCTTTCACAATACACAGAAATTGGAAATACAATTACATAAGCAAAACTAACTTGAGGATCAATAATATCTCTCTACACTTGAGGATCTTGTCTAGTTCCTTCATAGCTACCCTTCCAAGTTCCAGTCTTCTGATTTCTTGACAGTGGTCTCCATTCTGATTAATGACTGGGCCAAGGTATGGAAAATCTTTTAAATATTTCAGTATCTTCATTGTCCACAATTTATGTCAATCATCTGTGATCATTATTTTTGTTTTCTTAATGTTCAGCAGTAAACCTGCCTTTGCAGTTCCTGCCTTTGATTTTCTTCAGTGATCTTTCCAATCTTTGCTATTTTCTATTAGTAGTGTGATATCATCTGCATATCTAAAAATGTTGATTTTCCTTCTTCCAGTTTTCATGTCTCCTTCTTTTTCTGAGTCCAATCCTACTTTATTGTCCTTGTCTTTGATTGTATATGTTGTAGTTCTGCCCTTTGGTGAAAAGGGCATTATTAATAGATATTATTGTTGTTGTTGTTGTTGTTGTTGTTACAGCATACAAGTTAAAAAGATAGGGTGATAACATGAAGACTTGCCTGACCCCTTTGCCAATTGGAACTAATTCCATTTCTCTTTATTCTTCCTTGATGGTAGCTTCTTGTCTTGAGTGCAGGTTGCACATCAGGACATTCAAATGTTGAGGCACATCAGTACTAACAGATCACAAGGAAAAGCACAACTACTCAATACCCATGTTGCTTCAGCTTTGTTTTCCCCAAAAATAGGACTGTGCTTCCATGTATCACCAGAGACCTTTGTAGTAAAATCTGGATTGCCAATCAAGATTGATAAGGAGGTAGTCAAGAATCACCTAGTTAATCTGGGTGAGTTCAAATCTGCAGGAACAGATTAATTGCATCCCAGAATATTGAAGGAACTTATTGACATACTCATAGAATGACTTGCCATCATTTTTGAGGAATTGCAGAGAATATGTGAGGTGCCAGAAGACTGGAAAAAAGCAAACATTGTCCTTCTCTTCAAAAAAAGATAAAAAAAGAAGATCCAGGAAACTGTGGACCAGCCTGACCTCAAAACCAGGAAGAAAAATTGAATGGAATATACAGAAGTCTGTCTGCAAATACTTTGATGACAATGCCATAATAGTTGGAGTCAGCATGAGTTTCTCAAGAAGAAATCCTGCCAAACTAACCTTATCCCGTTTTTGATCAAGTCACTAGTTTAGTAGATGGTAGGAATATTGTGGATGTCACTTGTCTGGATTTCAGCAAAACATTTGATAAGGTCCCTCATAATATTTTGATTAGCAAACTGACTAAATATGGAATAGATGGAAACATCATCAGCTGAATCCACAATTGGCTGGAAAACAGTGCTCAAAGAGTTGTCTTCATTGGCTATGCTTCATATTGGAAGGAGGTCTCAAGTGGAGTGCCACTCCTGGGTCTACCTGACTCAATATTTTTATCAACGTTTTAGAAGATAGGGTGGAGGGAATCCTAATCAAATATACAATGTTTACTTCTTTCTCAGTGTCGTTAGTAGGGGAGCAATGGACCTTTCTATGAGAAGGAGTTCCACAGCCTGGCCATAGCCAAGGAGACTTTCTCTTGCACTGCTACCATACAGACCTCTGCTAGTGGAGTGACAAAAAGTGCACAGCCTTAATAAAAAACTGCAACACGTTCCTGGGAAATAGTTGAGGAACGGTGGGATTGTGGTTGGAATCAGTCCAATTTTTTTTTTTTTTGGATTTTGGAGCCTGGATGGATCATCACATATAATTAATGTCTAGGATCCACTTGGTTTTATTTTTCTGTGGTTTTAAGTATAGTCAGAAATATGCCTCTTTACCCTCAAAGATGATAAGCTTATAATTGAAGCACATTACCTAATTACTTTTTTCTTTGCATTCATTGCTGTAATTGCTTTTCAAACAAATTACTCTGGTGTATATCTGGCATGTTTCCATGTATTTTGGATTTACACTGATGCAGCTGCCTGCACATTTAGGTCATTGCATTCACTGTACTGCAGCACCCAGTTAGAAACATAGATTAATATAACTGACTACTACATTTCAGAGGAAGGAACTGGGAAAACCACCTCTGAGTATCCCTTGCCTATGAAAACCCAGCAAAATTCATGCAATCACCATTAGTCAACCGGTGATTCGAAGGCATGTACACATAGACATATACACACTACCTAAAAGAATCACCACGGCAAGAATAAAGATGCTGCTGTTGTTATCATATGCCTTCAAGTTGTTTCTCACTTATGACATCCTATGTTGAACCTATCATGGGGTTTTCTGAAGCTGAGAGTTAGTGATATGCCTAAGGCCATATTCTACTAAGGTAAAGTGGGTTTCCCTGGCCAAGCAGGGAATTGAACCCTGGCTTCCAGGCTCACAGTCCAAAACTCAAACTACTATATCACCCTAGCTCTCAGGATAAAAGGTATACTTTCATAATAAGCCAGAAGTCTTAGGGACCCAGCATTCTTTGTGATTCCACATGGATGGAGATAGTATTCAGAACTATGCAACCACATGTGGAGGAAGTAGGGATGTTAGAGAAATTAATTTGTTTACATCCAATGTCAGCTTACCCAATTTTGGCCACAGTTCTGAACTAATATGCAAACCCATACCACAACTGGCATTTAAAATCTGCAGTTCAGTTTTTGAGACGTAGTATTCTAATTTTTTTTAAAAGTGTATAAAAACACCTATATTTGGGGGAGGTGGGTCCATAAGTGTATACATTCATGAACAAAAAATGCATATTAGGGAAAACTTTTGCATATTGAGTAAAAAAGAAGAAGAAGAATGTATATTAGGAATAAAATGAGAAGCAGATGAAGCAAAATGTATCTGTCCATTCACCAAAAAAGGACACTGCAGAGAGAGAAGGGAGACTTCTGACACTGTTGGAAAGAAAGACAAATGAACCTGTTGGATACTAGAGCTTTCATGTAGTTCCAGGATAAAGGTTCACCGTACATATTGGTGGCAGAGGCTCTGGGGCATTTTGAAGTTAGATCACAAAAAGAAAAGAAAAATGAGTTGTATGTTCACAGACAGAAAAGAAATGAGAGACTTTCCATATGTTTCCAAACTGAAGTTATGGACCAGTCTAACTGGGTATAGGACATCAAATTCATTCATAAAAGAGGACTTCAGAATGAAATAACTCCAGGCAAGGTCTGGGTCAGTTCATCTTAATGGTCAGCACAGGGACAAATGAAATATATATATATATATTTTTTTTTACTGTTTTGGGTTACATCTCCCTAGTTGCACGCTTCAATCTTCTCTTATCAGTCTCCTAGCTGCCCTCCTCAGTGGAAGGCAAGGGGCCCTATCTTCCTGCTAGAATATAAATCCATATTGGAGCCACCATTCCGCCTATATCCCTCCAATCCCAACATGACAAATGGCATGTGTAATCTCTCAACAGTGGCCCTGAACGGTCTCTAAAATGCAGCTAACTGTTGAACATTTCTCATCTTCACATGTACAGGTGTACGTCAGTTAACAAAGTAGGTGTGTCCCTGAGCATGACTTCTTCAGCAGAGACTTTGGTACCAGAGACAGGACTGACACTAAAAGACTAGGGATAGGTTCCTATACCACAAAAAAAAAAAAGAAAAGAAAAGAAAAGAAAAGAAAGAAAGAAAGAACAGTTGGATATGTTTCAGAAAACATTACTATTAAAAACTAAATATTATGTTCATGTGAAATGAAACAACCAGGTCAGATAAGCCTTGCATGAGTACACAAAAACACTAGAAATCTTCCAGACTATTTGAAGGTTTCTCGCAAAAGGTATCCTGGGATGACTTTTCCTTTCACCAGCCTCTGCCTTTCTTATAATTTCTGTTTTGGTGGCTAGATTTAGAGATCTATGCTTTTTTTTTAAAAAAAAAATAGCTTAGGGGAGCAGGTGAGGCTTGCCTGCCCTTTGAATTTTTCTGTTTTGCCATTCATGCATATTCACTAAGGAATTCCAAAGGCAGTTGCTGTTTGCATTGCTTGTTGTAGATGGGTACGGCATAGCTACCATGGAATGGGTTAGAGTGGAATTCCATTCTTGTCCAGCTCTGCTTACTACAGACATTCTTTGCAACCAAAAATTCAAAATTTGTATTTCTCTAGCTGTCCTTCGTCATCTTCCTTCCAGCTAGACAGAAAACGAGGAACAATGGGACTAAGAAGGCACAAAAAGACTTCAGAAAAAGGAGCTTCTTTGTCAGAGGATTTGTTAACTGAGTTATATGTCTGTATTTTCTTTTTGTAGAGACTAATTGGCACCAAATTCAGTAAAACTTACTTCCAAGTAATTGAGTCAAAAACCAGCAGCTCATCTAGATAGGGTTTCAATTTGCCGCTAGTGCTCTGATGTCAGCGAGTCTTCTGCCTGCCGAGAAGCTAAGCAAAACTATATGACGTGTAATTTAATGTGGTCCACTGGCAGAATCCAGGGGCATCACTTCAGTCATGGAGGGGAAAAGAAATGCCATTGGGGTGAGCAAGGAGGATGGAAGGTAGTGAAAATAGAAGGGAGAAGTGAGAGGAAGCGAATAATGTTCTTTCCATGTGTTTCATGCTGCTCTTGTCTCTGTCATCAGGGATGTGCATATGCTAGTGTAGAAGAAATAGCTTAAATCCAGGTGCTAGTCCCAGTCAGAGTAAGCTCATCGAATCAGTAGGATTTACGGAAGCGTAGATTTACAATTCAACAGTTGATTTGCTGTAGCTGGCACTAGCAAGTTGCATTTGGACTATGTAGATATATTGTACATTAAATTACAAGATTAACAGATTACAAAAACCTCTGTGGTGTCTATATGCTTTTTAAAAACCATATATTGATGGTAACCATAGCGGCAGTATCCAAAGAGGTAGTAAGGCCAATTTAAAAAAAAAAAAAACAGCAACAACCCTCCCCTGTCCTTTGGAATGCCTTACATACCTAGCTCAGATTAATTGTTCATAATCATTATCCATGTAATTGTTCATAATCATGATAATTCTATTTGTAGGGCCAGTGGGCTGGCTGGAAATATGAGCATTCCTAAGAAGTAATTTACAAAAACATGGCACCTTTGGGAGCTTTCAATATAGCCTGTATTTATGTACAGAATGATGGTCTGACTTTATAAGTGCGATAAGTGTTTGGTATAATCCAGGGTGATTTCCCTTAATTTCAAGATCACAGTTGTGTATATCTAGTACTAGTAAAATAACATTTTCCCTAACTGCTACCTAATTATGTAAGCAACACTGTACCATTCTCACTTGTTCTCAATTTGTGCCTAACGATTCCACTGGTTGGTTGGTTCAGTTGTATCTCTTAAATTTGTTGTTGGAGTAGTGTCATTCTGGCAGGTTTGGGATTTGGGAAGTAAGATGCATGGATTTATGAATTCGGAGTGAAAACATATGTTTTCTGGATGATAAATTAATGAATGTTTCAAAGTCATTTTTTCAAAAATATATTTGTTACGTTTTTAATCCACTCTTTTTTGGGAAGGGTTGATAACACACCTCTGAATGCAACACAGACAGGGATGAATGGATCAGTCCGTATCTGGTTTGTATTATTTTCAAATGTGCTCACTCACAAACCGATTCTGGTCTATTTCTAAATTAATCTGCGTTTTTTAAACAACAAATTACAGGCTTATATTTAAATCTTATTTAAATCTATATTTTAGATGTCTTTTTTCCTTACAAAGTATGTCGAAAAATATGCATGCATTTTATGCTCCAGTCAGCAAGTGTCTTAGGAAGCAATTGGAATGCAAGAGCTGTTGGGTAGTTAAGTCCATCCAGGTCAGTTATAGGTTATCCGGCAGGATGAAGTAAGAAAAAAGAGGGTGGTCATCAGCTGGTCCAGAAGTCAGACAGCAAATCAGTAGCCCAAATAAAGCCAACAAGGAATAAAAACAGAGTTGTATGTAGAAGCCAATCCAGAGAACACAAAAAGCCAAAGAGTACTGCCAGTCACCAAGATGGATGGTTATAAGCAACAAAGCCTTCAGCAAACTGCTAGAGAATGTATAGCCAGGTGTCTCAAGGCACCAGGTACTTTGATTAGTCAGCTTCTCTACATAAGAATCTCTGGGACTGATGTAACTTATCCCTTTTATGCTCAGAGGATGGCTGTACCACATCTTAAGCCTCCTGCTGGGGAGTAGTGTCCCCTTCTGCCTCAACCCCCATCATCTCTGATGCAGAGGTAGTACATTCCTGGCGTTTCTGGCACTCAGACTATGGCCATTTCCTTGCTACACTGTTATAGTGCTATTATTCCACCTCCTGTGGAATCCTGGGGTTTGTAGTTCAGGGCAGGGCATTTCGAATGCTCAGCCAGAGAGCTCTTTGGCCTCAGTAAACTACAAACCCCAGACTTCCACAGGATGTTAAAAGCGGAATAATAGTGCTATGACCGTGTAGCGAGGAAATGGCCTCTGTTTCTGAATCTTCTGACTCCAGAGGATGAGTTACAACAGTATGCATTTTAAATATATTTTCATACTTCTCCCTGTTAAATCAAAGAACGGTGTTGGATCATCCAGGAAATGTGAATACATGTGGATAACTAACATCCAACTGCACTATTAATGTGGTAAGTACAAGTCAGGTCATTACACACTAGAATGCATAGAAACTGAATTGCTCAAGCATCCTTAATGTGAGCTTTAGAGGAGAAAACAAAACAAAAGTAAATAAAACTAGGAATGTAATAGCCCAAACAATAATTTCAAGATGGAGTTCATTTTTCTTTTCTTCTTCTCTAAATAAGGCTAGCCGTTCTGCTCATCTTCAAATGAGACAAAGACACCATAAAATTGCTATCTTCTCCACTGTGTAAACACTGCTTATGCTATTTAGCTCAATTCTGTATTATTAATCTTTGAACTACACTCAAGAGCTGAGAGGTAACTACGAATCTGTCACTGGCAGTCAAGAGGGATCTCTTCCCGATTTTTTTTTTCCTTTTTATTTACTAAGAGATTTGTGAACTACGATTTTCATGTTTTTCATGGTATCCCAGCCATGTATTTATAGAAAGCATTCCTTTTTGTCAGAGCAATGGCTCTTAAAAACCGATAAAGTGTGAAATATACTTTTCCCTGAGTTGGGTCTCAAAGATGGCTCATTCTCCACATTGGCCCCTTCCACACAATTATATCGCTTTGATGCCACTTTAACTGTTATGATTTTTTTAATTTGATTTATATCTCGCCTTTCTCCTAACGTGGGACTGAAAATAATTTATAATATAAAAAGTGGCTTAAAATATGCTACCGTTCAGAATCCTGAGATTAGTAATTTCATGAAGTATTTGGAAAGCTGTGGCAATGAGCTCTAGCACTTCACTGAACTATAGTTCAGGATTCTGTGGGATGCAGCCATGGCTCTTAAAGTGGCATGAAAGTGGTATAATTGTACAGTGGGGAGGAAGAAATAGACTCCCAAGCACTCTTAATAGTCTATTGGCATAGGACTGCAGGACCCAATGTATCTGTGTGATTGTGTACACAATTGATTTGGAAAACATGTTTTTTTCTCAGTTGCAATGAAGTACAAAATACTTGATTATGGGGTTCCATTCTCTAGACTAAGTGAATGAATCAGCTAAGGAAGGATTTCTGATTCATGTTTAAGGGGTGGGGGGAGAGATATAACAAAGAACCTGTCAAAACAGCTGGCAGAGATGATTTCAAATATGCATTTGAGCCTGTATTTTTTATATCTGGTTAATTAGACCCAATCTACATGCACGTAAGATGTGACTGTTCTTTATATAATATCCAGTTGTATACGTTTGAACAAAGCCACCTGTCTTATTTGCTACTGGATAGAATTGCTTGGCATAAGTGGCACGTGAATACCATTGTGAAACTTGAGTTACTCCAATGGACTTGTTTTTAGACAGCTCAACAAACTGAAATGAAAATAATGCTTTGCAATTCTGAGATTCTAATCAAAATAACAACAATTTGGAAACTTTCACTGTGGATATAGAATACAATTAAATATTAATTATTTAAGATTCAGGCTGAACTGCTTCACACAATTATCTGAGATGGTCCCAATGAATTCACTAGAAATTCCTTATAGATGAATACTCATAAGAGATCCCATGGTGTGACATGGAATATGACCATACAATAAATCAATCAATGTAACCCTCATTTTCTTAATTTATAGATTCATTTAAAAAAAAGAATCATAAGGAGAGTCTACATAACTTGAAGAATGTAGACTCTGAAAATGCATTGCCTATATGTAGTCCTTTCTTTAAATAGGTAATATTTTGCATGTTATATACATGTAAATATTTTTAAACCATTTTGAAAAGAAAAAAATTAAAAGGAAAAGACACAGTAGACCTTACATCAATGGTTGATATTTTATTCAGGGACAATGCAACATGGTTGTTTGACCTTTAAAGCATCACCAATTTGGTACCACGTTGTTAGATTGTTTTCACCTACATATGCCTGATCTGGAGGCCCAGTTCCTCATTCTGCTAACAGTTGCAATTAGGCCCTTTTCGCACGGGCCTTTTCTCGCGCGACAGCCCCGTGAGCCTCGTGGGAGCGGGAGCGTCGCTCCGCATGACGCACTCCCACTTCCGCCGGGCTCACGGGGCTGAAGCGGTGCGAGCGCGGGTTTTTTGATTTTCGCTTCGAAGCGAAAATCACCCGCGCTCGCGCAACGCTCCTGGCGCCCGCGTGCACTTACCTCTTGTGCGGAGCATCGGAGAGCCGGCCGGGTCGCGCTTCCTTCCCTCCGCCCCTGTGGAAGGAAGGGACAGGGCGGGGCGCTAGCGCGACGGACGCGACACATCCTGCTTCACGCGCGCGCGGGGGAGCGGACGCGACAAGCGCCTTTCTCGCGCGCGGGGGGATGGACGGACGCGCGAGCCGCCGACGCCTCCGGGAGACTGCCGCTTCCCCGCTCGTTCCTTCGCCTGCGGAAGGAAGGAGGGGGGAAGTGGCAGCCTCCAGGAGAAGGCTTCTTGCACGAGCCGCCCTCCTCCATCACGCAAGCGCCGGCGCTGCGAAAAGGGACGTAGTCTGGGGCCATTTCTGCACTAGACTGTTGTAGTGCTATTATTCCACTTTCAACATGCTATGGAATCCTGGGATTTGCAGTTTCGGGAGGGGCCTTTAGAATTCTCAGCCAGAGAGCTCTTGGGCTTCAGGAAACTACAAACCCCAGAATTCCCCTGGATGTTGGAAGTGGAATAGCAGCACTTTAACAGTGTAGTGTGGAAAGGCCCTGAGACATGGCCTTTTTGGTGGTGTCCTTCAGTTTCTGCAAATCCCCCTTTCAAATGTTTTGCCTGCCTTTTTTTTTTTTAATGCAGTATGCCCTTGAAAGCATTTCTCTCCCAATCTGTCTTTGATAAATAGTTACTTTAACTACTGATCTCGTTTTGGAGTGGTACAGATTGGTGAATAGTCAGATGTTTTGATATTTGATTTTTTTTTTCTCTTTTCCAGCTGTTACTGCATTTTTTAAAAAAATAGCTTTCAGCGTTGGACAATTCATCTTATATAGGTGTGTGTGTGTGTATTTATAAGTAGCTTTTGATTGTATGCTATTTTAAGGGAAGTTGTTTGTTCATGAAAACTGACTCCCCTCCCCCCAAAAAACTTAAATGAAAATAAACAGCCAAAAAAAAGAGAGAGAGAGAGAGAGAGAATGCAGCTGGAGAGGAACAACATTAACAGCTTTGAAGTACTTATTGCGAAGGAGTAAAAAGAATGAGCTGCCATAAATGCCATGCTGAGAAACCCACAGGAGCAGAAGTTCTATTAAAGTGAGATTCAGTGGTGAGTTTTACAAAGAAATGGTGAAATCAAAATGCTTATAGCCAACATAAAGCCACAAAACCTTTCCAGTGAGGCAGTGTTATGATCTTTCTTGCTAATTTTCCATTTTGCATTTGCTTTACAAGTTCTAGGAGAGAGATGGGGAATTTGTGCTGTCCCCCGCACTAAAACAACCCTGATGCTTGGGCAAGCAGACTGGGTCACATGGGGTTTTTCAAGCAGCAACATCTGGCAGTTTCCTGCCTGAGCTTTGAGAAACTTACCCAGATGAAATTAGAAGTGTTTCTTTTTCCTTGCAAAGCACTGGAAAATTAACAGTTTCCTTTCAATGTTTTTCCTCCTCATCACAGAAATGCTAATAGAATGAAAGATCTCTGTTAGATGGGAGCTGTGATTGCTGAGAGGTGTGCATTTAAAGGGTTGCAGATAAGCAAAATCTAGTGCTGGAGGAAGGGAGCTCCCCCTTCAAGTAGCGTTTAGGCTTTCCTACTTTCCAAATTAACTCCTACTCTTTTTTTCTTGTTGTTGTGTGCCTTCAAGTCATTTCTGACTTATGGCAAACCTAAGGCAAACCTATCATGCGTGGGATTTTCTGGGGTTGAGAATGTGTGATGTGCCCAATGCAGTGGCGTAGTATGGAGCACATAGAGGAGGGGTGGGGGCAGGCAGAGGGGCAGGGATGAGGATATGACATTTGGGGGTGGGGCTATGGTGCACAGAGGCAGGGCTATGACACATAGAGGAGGGCAAGCAAGGAGTGCACCCCAAAAAAATTGCTGCCAGGGGCGCACCACCCCTATACCCCCCATTTGTATGCTACTGGCACAATGTCATCCAATGGGTTTCCATGGCTGAGTAGGGAATTGAATCCTAGTCCAGGACTCAAACCACTACATATCCTTGCTCTCCCCTTAGTTCTGGCTATGGTAATCTTAAGAAGATGAGCAACTTCTAGGCACTTATGAAGTAGAATGCGCTTTTAGAACACACCGTCCTTTTACACCATAGACCATTTAGGAGTGTTGAGTTATTGCTTTGCCTGAAGTTGAATTTTAAAAATGAATTATATACAGCACTTGAGTTATAAGACTATATTACCCAGTAGCCTTTCTTGTGAACAAATTGATTTTATCTAGTTTAATCACAACTTGGGTTCTTCCAACAAAGGTCCTTTCCATTGTTACATGTTTCTTGTATCCAAGCCTTACCTGCTTTATTTCTTCCTGTTCATTGTAACTGGAACATTACAGATGTGAATAGACTCTTAATAAATTCACCTTCTTAACTCACGTCCAGCCCCTAGCCATATATATAGTGTTTCCAGATTTTCAAAATAGCAATGAGGGACAGTTGATGTTCATCACACAGTGTTGGCAGTCAGGAAGCAGTTGTTGAGAAGTTTGTGTTTTGTCTAAATACCAAAGGAAAGTATTAATTTCATTTAATTCAGTCTGTAACATTAACATATTGTCCACGTTTGCAAATTACATGGTGCACACATTTCTGTGTTTTTAAAGGATCCACAATCCATAATACAGGATTTTTTTTCCTTATGTTTTGCAGTCTACATAAACGGAAAAACTTTCTACCTTCGGAGAATATCTCTTATAACAAGGGGTACCTTTCTGACCTTCAATAAAGGATATCCCATACAATAAGGGATACTTGACAGCCCAAGGGATTTTTCATGGACTCAAATGCTGCTCTAAAATAGGAAAAAATAGAATCAGGTTCCATCTTATTCCAGAGCTCTTTGGTTTAAGAGCTTGAAAAGACAATGCTGGTCTGGTTCCAACAAACAATAGAGGAAAGGCTATTGCTCTGTGGGAGAACTAGATATAATACAGGTAGAATGTCCCAAGTGACATCTTCTATAATAGGATAGGAAATATGCCTGGCGCATGATGTAATGGTTTGTGCATTGGAATATGATCCTGAGAACCAAGGTTCAGTTCCCATCTTAGCCATGGAAACCCAATGGGTGACCTTAGATGTGTCACAGTTTCTCACCCCCAGAAAACTCCATGATAGGGTTGCTTTCAGGACACCATAAAACAGAAATGATGGGAGGCACACAATGGCAACAAGAAGACCCTGAAGAGAAGCCAAGTCAATTAGAGTAGACAGTGTTGGGCAGGATGAACAAAGGCAACTTCTTGTGTTCTTGCCATGCCCCTGTTCCAGGACCCAGATAAGATCCTTCCCAACAGCCACATCTCAGAGATATGAGAGGAACAGTACTTATGGCAACCAGTGCTGGACAAAAGTCAAACTTTATTTTATGGTCCATAAACCCAACATAGTGAACTATCCAATGGTACAGTATAGAAAAAAATACATCTACTAAAAATAGGATATAGATAGGCTAGACTATAAACAGAATATAAAAGCATAAAATAGGACATAAATGCATACAATAGTATAAAATAGTATTAAAATACAAGAAGTAAATTAAAATAATAGACAATATGGATTATTAGGTAAAATATAAATAGGTGCTCATTAATTCCATCCCATTAAAACACTAGAATTGGATTGATTTTAAAGTGCTTTGCCAGTGTCCTGACATAGTTTTGATACTTCACTCTCTCTGATCTTAATAGCTGATGACAAAAATTTGGCAACTGATAGGGTTATGTTTGGACATATGTCCTCCAACAGGACTTTCACATAGAATTTTTCCGAACGTCCCGGCATACAACTCAATAAGGGAGAGATCAAATGACGGCAACTCTGACTATAGAAAATAGCAAAATATGCAACATTGATTCAACATCTTGTGACAGCCGGAGTTGGTGGAAAAGGGAGAGCCCAGGATTCTGTCAGTGTTTATATAAGAAAGACTCATTAATTAGGCAAACAGCTGGGTAAGAATCTGATCCTATGTAACAAGAGATCAGAATAGAAGGAAGCAGTGGGAGCCAAGTGATTCGTTTGGTGGTAGCAGCCCAACTTACTCCTGCATTCCTTGCTCACACTCCTAGAATCCTTGACCTTTGCCTCAACTATAGATTTTGCCATTGGACTTAAGGTAAACTGGACTTAAGGTAAACTGAGACTCTGTCTCAACCTACTGAGAACTTGGACTCCAAAACAACTAAGACAAACTTTGCTTGCTAGCTCCTGATAACAGGCTAACTAAACAGCTAGAAGCTTTGGCTGGCTGCCAGCACAGGACATTTCTACAGTTGCACTTGGCCTTCCACATTTGCTAGGGTTAGGGACACAGGGCCCTCCCAAAAGTGAAAAATTCGCAAATAACAAAATTCGTGTATCTGTGGGAAGGGGGCTGAGGCATGGGTGGGGAAAGTGGGCATCCAGGATCTAAACAATGTCAGAGAATGGAGATGGTTGGCATGGTGGTCCTGTACTTCCTTTCTCTTGCCCATCTCCTTCCTTGGGTATGTGTGGGGCATGGGTACAGGGTTTGTAGTGCTGAGAATTTGGCCATCCGTAGCTGGCCAGGCAATGACTGGCAGAGGAAAAGGAGGACCAGAGGTGGGTTTTTAAAGGGCTGTGTGGCCTGATTGGAGCCACCAAGAGGAAAGGTTCCCCAAAAAATAAGCACTTGAGGTGGGAAGGCAGGGGTTGGAGAAACTCGCAAATAATCAAATCCATGAATGTCAAACCCACCAATGTGGAGGGGTGAATGTATTATAACGAGTTACAATTTGGCATACAGTTATTTGCTTCCAGCCAGTCCTGTTACCTATGGATAGGGATGGGTAAGCTAAGTTTTCCATTTTGATGTGAAAACGCCTCCCAACTCTGCCAGTGAAAAGGGATGTTTGTTGCCTTAGAAATCTATACATTTCTGGGACTGGTGATTCATTTTGTAGGAGAGAAAAGTGTATAAAATCTATGTATGTCTGAAGATTGTTCATGATTTTGAATGTACACATTTCAAAAATGTGCACAAATGTACTTTTGTCACTGGTAAAATGTGTACAAAAAGCACAGGGTACAATAAAAATGCATGTAATACTTCTTTCATATGGGGGGGACCACTTATAGTATATAATAGTATTTACCAAAAGTCTCAAAATCCTATGTAGGATAAAGATCGATTGAGGATAGCAGTGGGGAAGAATGAGACTGGCACATTTTCACATCCTTATATGCTGGTAGAAATTCACACACAGTTACAATTCATCATAGTGATGAATGAAACATCATATCAGAATATGACATTTGTGTATGAAACAGTACCATCAAGAATAGAGAGTTTCTTTAAAAAGTTGCTGACATTACCTCAAAACATGCTACTTTTCAATGGAATGATTTCAAATGTGTCATCAGGTAACAGTGATTAAGTAGTGACACATGTGTGACTAAGCCCTTTGTGAAATGTATTTTTACAGGACCATGGACCTAAATTCAGCCTCTTGGTAGACACTTAAAAGAATGGAGCCTTGGAGTTTGTGAGTCATCAAACACTGTGCATAGGTTCTCTACCTACTGAATTATTGTCAGTGATTCTTCTATTAAATTATGACTTATCTTTGGGATGTTATCCTCCTAAGATAACTAAATAATTTTGTGCTAATCAACTTGACAAGAATATAAGCTTGGTTTTAACCCTTTTATCTCAGTCTATCTTTTATTTATAGTCTGACAGACTGAGATATTTTTATGTTTCTAAGGCTTGTACGTGATGTTACCCGGCTAGAAGATACTGCCTTTCCTACTTGATATGTTTCATTTTAGCTTCTACAGTGTGAATTAGTAGCATAGCAATACCAAACTTCAAAGAACTCCTAGATTTCAGGACAGGGGCAAATGCTAACATTGGTCCTACTTATTAAATTGGCATCCTGAGCTGTGGAAAACCAGCTCTTAAACAGTCTGTAATGACAATGCTAAAAAGCCCAAGAAGTTCTTAGTGGGTAAGTGAAATATATCCTTCACTAAGAGTCATCTAGCCTTTCTGCAAAAAGAAATCAAAACAACAACAGAAAAACACAGCAAAAACTTCTTCTTTCTGTAATGGTTATATTTTAGATTGTTCCCACCACTCATATTGCCCTCAATCTAGCCTACTATGCCTGATTTCAAAAGCTAAGCAGGGACCTGGTTGGCACTTGAATGGAAGACAAGGGAAATGCCACAATTCTTTTAGATATAGGGTATGAAAGCATCCTGTTGTAAATACTGGAAGGATGCTTCAAATCAGAGCTCACAGCATTTGGTGAGTTTGGCCCATAGTCTCACCAGTGTAAGGCAGGTATGTTCCTGATTTCTAGCACCGCCACCATCTTGGTGTAATTGTAATAGGGAAACACCGACTTTGCTATAAAGAATGGTGACAAAGGGAAAACATATAAGGAATTTAACAAAACATGTGTGTCTCTTCTCAAACTGCATTGATCTGTCCCCATCAATAGGTAAAACTAGACCATTTGGCCTGTATTAAATAAACATGAGACTAGCTTTTAAAACTGGTTCACATGCCAAATGTTGTATAGCTCCATTATTACAATTAACTAAAAGCCAAAGCAGAAACTTGCTTCTAATGGGAATGAGGATCAAGTAGAACCAAGTCCTAAGGGGATAGGAAACAAGTAAGAGCAACAATATATTGAATTGTAAGCTTTCGCATTAAGTCCTGTTGTTACAGAGGCAAAATCAAGAAGTAAACCTGGACTCAGTACCAAAGCATAAGTCAGGAGGCAGAAGCGTGGGCATGGAAATTTAGTAGATCTCAGGAAGATTTTGGCCATTTCCATACTAGATTGTTATAGTGATATTATTCCACATTCAACATTCTATGGAATCCTGGTGGTTGCAGTTACCACCTCTGCGAATCCTGCCTTGGACCACACCCCAGGTCCTCTTGCCTCTGGCCAGGGGGAGGCCAGCTGGGTCCCCAGCCTGGCCATGCTCCCTTGCCTTCCAGGGGTAAGCAGGATGGGGGTAATGCCGGTGGCTCTCGACCCTCTAAGCAGTAGGGGGTCTATGGGTCACACCTCCGTGCGTATCGCAGCACTCCTTCCCCTTTTGGATGCGTACACCAACTGGCAGGCTGCCAAGTTCCTATGATAGGGCTTCTCCCATGGCTTCAGGATCCCGGCATCTGGTCCACGCTTAGTATTTGATACTGGCAACCTTAATCGGCTCGGGAGCTTCTCCATGTGGTTGCAGCCAAAATTGAGAATGAGTGCCAGGCTGGGAGGGTAGCTGGGCCCTTTCTCTCACCCCCTTTTCCCAACCTCAGGGTCTCCCCCTTAGGAGTGGTCCCCAAGAAGGCACCCGGCAAATTTTGACTCATCCATCACTTGTCCTACCCTAAAGGGGCGTCAGTCAACAACGCCATTCCACCAGAGTGATTGTTGGTCCGGTATGCTTCCTTTGTTCAAGCGGTTAGGCTAATCAGGGCATGCGGTCCCGGGGCTCTTCTGGCAAAGTGTGACATCCAATCGGCCTTCTGACTCCTCCTGGTTCATCCTGAGGACCACTGCTTACTGGGATTCAAGTTTGCGGGTGCATGGTATTACAACAAAGCCATGCCAATTGGATGCTCTGTCAGCTGTGTGGCCTTTGAGGCTTATAGCACATTCATTGAGTGGATAGTCCATTCCAGGTCCGGGTCCTCCTTCATCACTCACTACCTTGATGATTTCCTCATGATAGGTAGGGCTTGCGGGGATGATTGCACCAAGCTCATTGGGTACATTTCAGGCAGTAGTGGCAGAACTGGGCATCCCATTGGCACAGGAGAAGATTGAGTGGCCTACCACTTCACTGGTTTACCTTGGTGTTCTGCTCGACACCGCTAAGGGAGTATCCTGTTTGCCCCAGGACAAGCTCCAGGCCCTGCATCAGTGGTTAGGCGGGATGATGGGTTGCAAGAAGGCCACCCTCAAGAAGGTGCAATCCTTGTTGGGGCACCTCAATTTTGCGTGCAAGGTGGTGGCACTGGGTAGGGCCTTTTGCACGTGCCTAGCCAGGATTATGGTGGGGGTCTGGGCTCCGCATCACCACATTCATATCACGCAGGGCATCAAGGAAGACCTCAAGGTTTGGCTCAGTTTTTTAGACAACTTTAATAGTGTATCAGTATGGCAGGAGGCTATGGAGCTGGGTGCTGGGCTTCAGGTCCAGTCTGATGTGCCAGGGAGCTTGGGTTTTGGGGTCTATTTTCAGGGCCACTGATGCTCAGCAAGGTGGCCATCCACTGGGGGCAGGAAGGGATACTCGGAGATCTCACCTTCTTGGAATTTTTCCCTATCCTGGTTGCTGTTTGCATTTGGACAGACCGTTTTTGCAACAAGAGAGTTTGTTTTTGGTGCAACAACAAGGCGGTGGTGGCAGTCATCAACAGGCAGTCTTCTAAGTCCAGCCGGGTCATGGGGCCGGTCAGACACTTTGTACTAGAGGGTTTAGCTGCTAACGTATCCTTCTCAGCTCGTTATGTTCCACACTTAGATAATGGGATCGCAGAGTCTCTGTCTTGCTTCCAGGAGGGCAGGTTTCGATTGCTGCAGATCCCATGCCAGAGCTGTTCCTGGAGGACCTGTGGCAGCTTGGGAACACTCCATAATCCAGGGAGTCATGCATTCCATAGCTCCAGCAATGCACAGGGCCTACCTCAGGGCATTCCACAGGTTTTGGAGCTTCCAGGCTTTGGCAGGCTATGCTGATGAATGGCCGGTTCCAGAGATGCAGGTGCTGCACTTCCCGGCTCATCTGAAGGACAGCAGCATGGCCCCATGCTCCATGACTGTCTAGTTGGCGGGGATCTCTTTCTTCAGCAAGGCCAACAGACTTCCTGACTTGTGCGCTGGCTTCATTGTTAGGAAGACAATTGAGGGTTGGAGGTGGATGCAGCCATGGGTGAAGGACGGCAGGAGGCCTTTGTCCTTCCATCTGCTAAAGAGGATAACGCAGCAACTTCCAACCATCTGTCATTCGCGATTTGAGGCCAGACTGTTCAAGACGGCCTTTGTGGTGGCCTTCTTCAGGTCCTTGCATGTTGGGGAGCTGGTGGCCGGATCCAGAAGGGGCACGTCCAACAGGGCATTGCGGGTGGAAGACATCTCCTTCTCGGGAGACGAGGTGATATTACGGGTCAGGCGGTCCAAGTCTGACCAGCAAGCCAAGGGCGCCCTCATCCACCTGCACCCTCTACGCAGGGAGGCCCTTTGCCCTGTCCGGGTGATACGGAAGTTCCTCAAGAAGTGGCCTGCTGGCACCAGCCCCCTGCTCATTCACCAGGATCACTCCTTGCTGTCCAGATTTCAGTTCGTCACAGTTCTGCGGGCAGCTCTACGTCATGCTGGGCTCCTGTCCTCGGAGTTTGGGAGCCACTCCTTCTGCCCATGGCCTCCCCATCATGATCATAAAGAGGATAGGTGAAAATCTGGAGCATTTGTGGGCTACATCCGACCTGAGCTGGGGCTCGCCAGGCCCATGCACTGCAGACAGGAGACAGCTGGGCAGTGAATGTGGACAGGCGCTCCCATCTCCATTGCGGCAGGGGAGGACATTGGTATCCTGGCTTTATTGGTGGCAGGGATAGTGTTGATGGAAGGCAGAAAGAGTGGCCTGCCTGCCTCTTTGGCGGTCGCATGGTGAGTGGGTCCGGGATAGCAGGTACCTTTGCCACGTGCTAGGGGACAGTTGGGTCCCCATTGGGGTCAGGGGGTGCGGTGAGCTGCCCAGCTCGGGTGGGCGCACACTCAGCACCTCCTGGTGGCAGTAGGACCATGGTCGGCTATGTGCCATCTGGTTACGGGCTGGACAGTTGGGTTCATCCAGGTGGATTGATCAATGCCCAGATCCATGCTCATGCTAACACCAACCTTGTCCATGCTTGTAGCGTTGTGGCCTTTCTTTCTCCAGTTGAAGGTTGTTGTGTTTTCTTTGCTAGGAGGCTGTCGCCCCTGGCCACACAAGTTGAAAGTGGAATAATAGCACTATAACAGTCTAGTGAGGAAGTGGCCGATATTGGCCAAAGAAGGTATTTGATGAAATTGGATGCCCTCTCATATTCCACTTTATCAGGTTTCAGTGGCGGCTTTGACAGGTAAAATAGCTGAGACTCTACTGACAGGCCAGCAAATGCTGGAGGGGGATATATGCAGATTCAATACTTCTTGACATATGCTCTCCCTTCTTTATTATGTTTAGTATCTTATGTGGCTCTGCATTTTCCTGATAAAAACTAGTTAAGATTTCTTACACTTGTAGCTGTTTGATAGATGAAGGATTGTGAAAGTGAAACCCTAAAAAAAAATAAAAAAAAAATGTAAGGGCAGAATATAACCTGACCAGCAGATAACAAAACCCGAATCTCTTTCATGTCACAAAATTTCGGTATTTTCATATCACTTTAAACTGTCATGGCTGCACCATATGGAATCCTACTATTCCAATTTGGTAAGGCACTAGATAGTCAGTGTGGTGTAGTGGTTCAAGTATTAGACTATGACTCTAGAAACCAGGGTTTGAATTCCCACTTGTCCGTGGAAATCCACCAGATGACCTTGGGCAAGTTGCACTCAGCCTCAGAGGAAGGCAAGAGCAAACCCCCTCTGAGCAAATCTTGCGAAGAGAATCCCATCATAAGTTTGCCTTAGGGTCACCGTAAGTTAGAAATGACTTGAAGGCACACCACTGAGACTGGGTCTGCTTCTTCCACTCTCAGCTGGCAGTGCCCCACTCCAATAAAGTGCCATCCAGTAATGTATTTAAGTCTTTTTCTCCAAGTCTTAATTCAAGTCTCAAGATTCTACCTTCAGTTCTCGAGTCTCAAGTCCATGCAAGATCCTTTCAAGTCAAGTCTCAAGTGTGGGAGCCAACTTTATACCCCATCCTCTCTTCCAGAATTTCTGAACAGAGTCAAAGTAAGTTTCGACAATTTAAGGAGAGTCCTCCCTGCATATTTATGATTTTGCCATCTGCAGCTTTGGAAGTGGGAAAGAGGATCCTTCTTATTGCCCAGTACTGAATCTTCAAAACCTTTAGAAAGAAGGATTCTTCCTCCTCAAGCCCATGCCTAACACATTTTCTATTCCCTCTGAGATATGTGCCCTGTGCTCTGGGGGCAAGTCTTGCCTTCTGCTCTTAGGAAAAGTTTTAGAAAGCTCCTCTTATATGTAATAGGGACAGGCTGCTGAGCAGACTTCAAACCCATCTCAAGCCTGCTGCCTAACCTATTTGCTGTTCCCCTCTGAGAAATATGTCCATACTTTGGGCTTGAGACAAATAATCATATGACCAATAAGTTGTAAGGTTTCTGGATGAATGTGTTATGTTACTGAACCAAGGGCAGCAAGTCAGTCACTCAAATTATACAAGTTTTGTGTTAAGTCACTATGTCATTTATTGCCGAGTCAAGTCTGAGTTGAGTCACTGAAGTGACTTAAGTCTGACTTGAGTCCAAGTCAATTGACTTGAGTCTACATCACAGATGCCCTCTCACTTTGCACACAGCTCTGCCTTCCCTTTTAAATACCATCTTTGTCCAAAGGATGAGGCCTGTCAATGGTTATTTAGAGCCCCTTTATGGTTTTATGTTAGTGTGTTTTCTGTTTGTTTTTAAATACTGTATACCACTCAGTTGAGTCAATATTTATAGAAATAAACCATAATATTTATTAAAATAACACATAGAACAAAGTATTGGAGTGCATATACAGGTCAAAGCTAATACAGTTCTTCCGAGTTCTGTTACACAGTTTCCTTATATCTTGAAATCCTCATATTAGCACAAATATCGTAAACAGTCCTTTGGCTACACTTTCACCAAAGGATCAACCCCCAGATCTAGCTCACACGTACTCTATAGATTCTTTAATGGTTTAATTACTCTTCTGCCTCTCTTTAGGCTTCCCTGAGAATTAAACCCCTTTCCCATACAGACAATCTCTCTGGCTGACTGAGGGACTTTATTCCAGAGCTCTCTCCCTCACTAAAGTTTGCCCAATGAGAATCAGTGCTTGCCTTTTTATATATTTTTCTCTCATCCACCAGTCTCTCTCTAACACTAATGGACTGGGTTTCCTCTCCTGATGAGCTATTCTGGTTGTCTGGCAACCTGTTGCGAGGGTGCTCTGGCACTCAGGACAGCCATACCCCAGATCACCATCACAACCATCCCCACAACAACAAGGTACTAGGACTTTCTGCCATGGAATTCTTAATACCTCACAAAACTACAAATCCAAGGATTCCATAGTTCTAGTTAAAGTGATATCCAAGTGTTAAAATTGTGCTGTGTGAAAGAGACTCTGGATACTTTTGCTAGTAGAAAGTTGCTCGTGTAGGGGTTAATTAGAACGGTGGAGGGAAGAGATGTGGGAAGATGCATGACCTTTTCCCCATCTGCAGTTTTTCCACTTTGGCTTCTACCGTCTCCGTAAACCGCATTTTGGTCTGCAGAGTTTCAAATGTGTGCTTGTTTTCAAAACATCTCTTTTGATGTACAGCTCCCCTGCTGCCTTCCTCACTGTAAATTGTCCCCTTCTCAAGTGGGTTTTGTCTAACAAAAGGTTTTGTCAAGTTCTTGTTCAACATATTTGAGTGTTGTATTTTATTTCCACTTTGAGAAATCATTGTGTGTTTTCCCATGGAGAGATGGCTGAATTTCATTTGAGACATGAGACATTTCTCTTCATCCTTGCCATGAGTTGGGTATCCTGCCCAGCACTGAATAGACAGTGAGATGCAGTCCTCACACACATACACAAAAGCGTCAACTGCAAGGTTGTTTGAATCCACAAATAAAGCACACATCAAAATGCACTGGATGTATTTGAAGTTAACTTCATTAGAAGTGCCAAAATGCAAACGTACTCACGAAGCTGTTAATTGGAATCCAGCTGGTGAGAGAAAATGAGAACACTGAAGGGACATCTTAAGATTATTCTTTACCATGAAGACTAGAACAATCAATCCAAGCACAGATGGAAACAAATGGACTTGGCAGAGAATCTTGGTAGAAGCTGGTTCCCTCCCTAGGCATCAACACTGCTGTAGAATGAATTTAATGGCTTCACTGCTGTAGCCTTCTGATCAGATAGAGCCAGCATGGAGTAGTGGCTTGAGCATTAGACTACGACTCTGGAGACCATGTTCGATTCCCTGCTCAGCCATAGAAACCCATTGCGCAATCTTGGGTGCATCATGTACTCTCAGCCTCAGAAAAAACCCTGATAGGGTCTCTTTAGAGTCACCATAAGTTGGAAACAACTTAAAGGCACACAACAACAACAACCTGTAATCAGATCAACCAGCAGAAAATCAAACACAACATACAGAAACGAAACACAATAAAGTTTTGACCTTATTTATTTATTTATTTATTTATTTATTTATTTGTATCCCGCCTCTCCATATGGATCGAGGCGGTGAACAACTTAGCATGTATTTTGAAACATTTTTCAATACATGCCCCCAACAAGCTGGGTACTCATTTTACCGACCTGCAAAAGGATGGAAGGCTGAGTCAACCTTGGGGCCCGGCAGGATCGAACTCACAACCTTGTGGTTTGTGGCTTGCAGTACTGGCATTTAACCACTGTGCCATGAAGGATCCTCAGATGAAAGATTTTACCTTTTTAATGTATTGTTTATTGAAAAAAAAGGTTTGTTTTAAGGTTTTGTTTAAAACAGAATCTCCCTATCTCTCCTTTCAAATTATACAGTTGATGGCACAAGAGATGTAACATATATAGCTCCATCACATCACTTCAGGACACTAATGTGCATTAAATTCTGCATGCTACATGTTTAACTAATTGTAGTCATCATTTCCACATCTACTGTTTTGTTGATTGTGGTAGTATATATTTTTAACAGGGAAAATGAAAAAAACAAAACAATGAGGCATATGGAAAAGCAGTGATTTTTAAAAGAAAGGAAAAGAAAATTAGTAAAAGATAAAATGGAGTATGATGCAAACATGGAAGCTGTGCAAGAGAGGGGAATCTTATTGTTGAGAAAATTTTCAGAAAAGCTAACAGAACTTTGCTAAGAGTTTCTCAGGGAAGAATGCAATGCTCAAAACAAAACTATTAAGTAACTGGAGGTAAACTACCTCTGTCCAACTGAAGTCAAGAAGGCCAATTTCAGTTTTACAATAAGCATATGTTTCAGATTCAGAATTTGTAAATTTTATGATGGCTTATTCTACCCAGTATTCACTGTGAGGCAGTATGTTATGAACGTTTACTGCAGGAACATGTGGTTTATAAATGTATGGATCAGTTTGACACACACTGAGTTTTAACAAGAATGTATTGTGGGTGTTTAATATTTCTATTAGATGCAAATGTTTCAGATTATAAATCTAACATGTGGAGAAGCTTATGCTGATCATGTGAGAAATGGAAGCCACAACAAATAAAAACATTTCTTTGCTTAATTTGTGCTACATGGTACTCCATGATTCTTCTCTCATAAGAATCTCAATTTCTTTGTAGTACTTAATTTCCTGCTTCCTTCCCTCTCTTGATAATTTTGACCAAAAAGATATTTGAGACCTTAAGAACCTATTTTAATGGAATGTGAGAGAGTAAAACCCGGTATGGATAAGGAATACTGAAAGCTGCTATTTACAGTGCATTCTCTATGTGTATTTTCTAGGAAGATCTATTTGACTTTCTATTTTGCATTTTTGAAACCTCGGATTCTTTCTGTAGGAATTTGAAAATTCCTTTCCTTCTTTCCAAAGGAATTTCTGAATATGTACAAGTTCTTCAAAAATTAAATAAAACAAAATCATTTGCATCAACCTATTTTAGTGGGTACAGCTGTTCTGAGAATGGAGATGGTGCTGTTGTTCCCAAATGTCTCAATTTGACAGCAATAGACCTGATTAAACCTCTGTTGTCCCACTTTTTAAACTGTTTATATAATGTTCCAGATTCTCTCTCCTCTCCACTTTCAAACTTTGTCCTCAGTGTACCTCAGTAGCTGCAAAAACTAGTTTGCATTCAATTAATTCTTCCTAGTAGGCTAAGACAGAAGCAAATTGCTGCACCCTTTTGTAGCTTATGTATTGTTCCCCAATAACTTTTTCCATCCTGACCATTCCCTGTGGTCCTAATTTTCATCTGGGAAATGTTGCAGGGTATCGTTGTGCCTATAAAGTGGTAAAGATGAAGAGGATTACAAACCAAAACAAAATACAACCCTAATTGAACATAGGGATTCAAACCCAGACTTTTAAGCATGTGCAGTCCTTAATGAATGAAGCTATCCTTTTCTGTTTCTACCACATTCATTTTTTATTTTTTTTTAAAAAATCCATCTAGAATATGGCAGGGTATTTTTGGTTAACACTTTAAAGAAGAATGAACTGAAACTAAATTAAATTCCACAGCACTTAAACATGTATATGATTGCATTGCAACTGGAGCAATACAACATTTTAATTTTGATGCAGAAGTTCACACAAGCTGTTAACAGTTCAGTTTTTAATTTACAGAATTTAATTTACAAGAATTGAAACATTTTTGAGAGGAAGGTGGGGAACAGGAGTAAGGTCATTGCAGAGCACAGGCACATATCCCTAGATACCAATATTCATTTATGATAACTTAATACAACTTGATACAACTTAATGTTATTATATTAAATTGCTTTCATTCTGAGATATATGAAGAAACACCTTTGACTTAACTATCCGATCTCTAGACAAATTAATAAAAAAGTGTAAGAGGGTTAAATCTAAGTGGTTAAACTGTTTTATTAATTGGACTGAAACACGAGAATATGAGTTTCCCTGTTTTAACAAATAGCCAGCTTATCTGAAATCAAAGTTTTTCTTAATATATTTCAGAGTAAGATGATATAGCTCCATTATCCATCCATCAATTTGTCCAGCATCCAGCTTCATTTAGTGTCACCTGAGGACACATTCAGACTGATAAAAAGTTCAGAGAGTCCTACATTTTGTTGCTGTCCTTTCCCATGTTATTTTGTGGATTCAACATGTTTTATTTATCCCAGAATACTTTTAGCTTCCTGTATGATCAGAGGTGCTTTATGCCAGCCTTCAATTTATTTTAACCCAATATAAAATCAAAAAGAACAGGAACAAAATCTGGGGCTTTTCAAGCAGTCTGGATGTGCCCTAAGTTGGTGGCAAATGATACAGTTTGTAGCGATCAATTCCTTACCCTGTAATATCTCACGGATGAAAACTGGGGCACATATGGCCAGCAACATCAGAATTTGGTCAAGTTGGAAAATATTTTATAAGAGGACGAACAGTATGTGCTTGCCTTAGTCTATTGGAAAGGACAAGACTCCATCCCTCCCACCCTCTTTCACCACTGACTTGATTTCAAAGACAAAGTGAGTGCTTGTCTACAGAGGACCTCCTAAAATACTTCCTTCCCAGACCAGAGGGCAAACTACAGCCAAGTCTGGCCTGGGAAAGGAGAAGCCAATGAGCTTAAACCATAAGTTTAAACTCATTAGCTGATGCAGTGGAGGCTTCCCACTTTGACCCAGCAATGTGTGGAGGCCATGCAAGCTTAGTGCCACCCTGATCAGCAAAATTGCCTTCTGCTAAGTTGGACAGCAGCATCTGCTTTTGCACTTCAAAATTAGTCTCTACCAGCTGAAGTAAGAAGAGGACAAAGGTGAAAAAGTGGGAGGAGGAGAGAACAACTGGGATGTTTTAAAGGCAGTGAAAAGGTGGGACAACAGAGGGTTAATTAGGATAGTCTCTGGCAAACTGCAACTGTTGGAGGTTATATAATTCTTGGTCTCAAAGGTGTGCTGTGTGAAAATGTAGTTGCTAGTGTTTGGCCCCGAGACTCTTGCCATTCCTTTTTGATGGATGGCCCAGACTCTAGTAATTGATTTGATCCAAATCTGCACATCAGTTACAATTTTAAATTGCCAAACCGTTTTAACTGTCTTGTTGTACCATGTCAAATTGCTCGATATGTATTTAATCTCTTTAAAATGATTTTGACTTGTTTTATGCCATTTAAATTGACTAAACAGATTTTACTGGAAGCTGCCCTGCCTGAGATCATAAGTTATAGAAAGGGATGTAAATATTTCAATGAATTCTTAAAAATTAAAAATATTGCTGTGGAAGAAGGGAAATTCTCTTCTTCCTTGCCATACAGAATTTTGTACATTTCTATCACATTTTTCTTCCACCAGGAGCTTGCTGATGCATTCTACACAATTTCCAGGGCCCTTTTCATGACATTAATATCAGTACTGTGCAGTGAAGTTGGCTTATTCTACACCTTGTAATTTGGTATAAAAATGAGAAGCACTGATGAATGCATTGTGGCCAGATGGTACCTGCTGAATGAATACACAGTGGCGATTTCCATTACATTAAAAGCTATTGATCAGTGGAATCTTTTGCAGTGATCTATGTATATCCCCACTCAGGAAGAGACTCACTTGAAGACACAGGGTGTCAATGAGTGGTTCCACTTGGATGGCTGAATGAATCAGATAATATTTAAGCCAGACAAAGAAGTGCTGCCTTAACGTAGAGGGAGTGGATTCAAAGCAACCAGAGAGGACGTACTGACAAGAAAACACGCAGCAACAATCTTTGGTGGGCAAGTCTCTCAGAGTGCAATCTCACACCAGAGCATACTCAAGTACAAAGGGTTTGCTAGCCTGGATTGCTCAGTCTGAAGAGTTACTACAGCGTAGGAGCTCAGAAGATGAGCAATGACTGAAGATATAATCAGTTTGAATGTCGCCCCTGTCATAAACTCAATAGAGGTCTCATCTTATCCAGACTGCTTTTATCTTCATCCTTGTCCCACAATATATCCACAGTGAGAATGGCCCACCCTGCCAAACAGCATTATTATACAAAAAGAAGAGTTAAGTCATCACTGGATAGGGTTGGAAAGAATTTTTGTATATTATTCAAGAAACATTGAAAAGGGAGTTTCTACTGTTTTGGGACAATCCAATGAGGAGAATCCCAGCCAAAGCCCCAGTTCTAAATATGATCTGTGTCCCCAATTCATATTAAAGAGATAAAGCATAGCCAGGATGAGTCTCCCCACCACCAGATACTCACTGGGTTTCCACACTTCTAATCTCTCCCCACAGCCACTATATGCCCATGCATAGGGGTCAGGAAAGGGATTGGGTAAGCTGAAGACTTGGGTAAACTAAGAGGACTCCAGCTATCAGAACATAACCAGTTGATCTTTGGTTGTCCTCCACCCTTGCAACGTGTCCATGTACCATCCAGGGGAAGACAGTGAAGCAGCTGAGGAATATCTGGTTATCATAATACAGCTGAACAATCCTTGGAATGGCATATGCTGCCTGTGAGGGAAAGAACTGCTTTGTAGAACAGTTTGGGAGTTCACATACGAACTAATTAACAAATATGAGAACACAGAAACCAGTTGCCTTCATCTAAAAGGCAAAACACTCTAAGAGGAAAAAGAGTAGTGTTTTCTCTTTCTGAAATTATCTGTCTGTCTCTCTGTCTGAAGTGGCAGACAAATAAGTTTAAAAGTTTAAAGAATGTAGAATAAATTTAAATGTGTTTCTTTAACTCTTAGATGGCACAAATAATTGAAAGGGTAGGAGCTTTTTTTAACTTAAATATCTCAGCATTTGTCTTATAGAACAGTAAACTCCAACAACAGCCACTGCTACCAAACAAGAATTAAACGGGGAAATATTTTGTTAGTGGTGAAGGGAAAGAATTCTGCTTTTCCATGAGAGCTTTTAAGATCTCTTTCTGGGAGATATTATTTAGGAAAATCCCAGGGAAGAATGCTAAAGCTAGGCCACATTTTTCAGTTCAGCATTTGTTTGTTTTCCTTTTTCTTGCCATCCAAGGGAAGGCATTCAAGTGGGTATTCTCATCCTTCCATAGCAGGAAATGTGGTGTAGTTTGGGTGTAGTATATAGAATCTCATGACTTTGTCAGGCTGTCTTTGACATTTGTTGAAAGCTGGGGCTTCAGCATAACTGCCTGCTCTGTAGCATCTGGAGAATTTGCCCACTTTTTGACATCACAGCTTTCTGCTGCTCCAGAGGATTGGTTACTACTGCTAGGCAAAATGCAGACTTTCCTGATAACAGAGTAGGTGAACTATGTTGACATGTGCCTCATATGTGCTACTTTGTGTGCTCCAGGATGATCCCAAGATATTTTTGTTGCCTGAGATAAAAAACCAGCTATTGTCCCTTCGTGCTCCCATATAAAGAAACCAACCAGAATAGCAATTGAATCTCATTTCAATCACCACTGGCAATTAGACAGACAGAAAGCTGGTCGTGGTTTGCCTTTATTTATTTATTTATTTAGATATTTATTTTCTATCCTATATCATAAGATCTGGGGGAAGTATAGAAATAAAAACAAAACATTTTTAAGATAATTTACAACAATTTATTTTCTTTAAATTAAGGAATAATTCCTTAAACACTCTAAAACGTATTTGCAGGATAATGGTTTAAAACAAGTAAGGTAGTTTAAAAACGCACCCTTAGACAAAAATCACAAGGCCCACCAAGGTTTTGATAAAAAGCCTTCAGGGTTTTAATTTGATGTTGCAATGAAGCCAATGTAGACACCAGATGAGCATCCGAGAGGAGGACTGGGCTTTAGAGCAGAGGAGGCCCTCTCGTATCCCCTTACACAATGTGTTGCTCTCACTGGCAAAACACAGCTGAAGGCCAAGCAGACCTCAGTCCTTGGGCAGGCATATATAGAAAGGGGTACTTTTTCAGGTACTGAGATCGTATGCCATTTAGGACTTTGGATGCAATGACCAGTACCTTGAATTCAGAACAGAAGAATATTTGCAGTTGGTGCATAATTTATTAACCCATCTTTCAATAAATAGCTTCCAAGTTCATATACAATTTAAATAAATAATAAAAATGCAATACATGATAATAGGGATGGTTGTCTTCATTTGTATTCTGCTCTGTATTTTAATTCATTGCATTGTGCTCTGTTACGTGTGCTTTAGCTGGATTTTGGGGCTGTCCTAACTTTTCTTGATTTACTCAGATTGTGTTGCTATTGTGTTGCAATATTTGTACAGTGTCTAGAGAATTTGTTTTTCGCCATTTAAAAAAGAAATAAAAATGTCTTTCTGCAATTTGGGATCATGGGGTCTGAAGTCAAGATCTGAGACTCCCTCACAGCAAATAACACACTGGGGATCATTGCTAATAGAAGGGACTCCACAGAGCCTCTCCTGTTAGGATAGAAGAACTCTTTCTGGTTACTCCACCCTTAAAAGTAAACATTTTGAGAGTGTGTGCATGGTGAACAAATGGCAGAAGTCAAGATGTATGAAGGATGGAAACTCCCGTGTGAAATAGTCAGTTGAGTGGAAACTTCTCAACACAAAATTGTGCCATGAACAAATTGTTTGGGACAGAAGTTTTTGTATTTCTAGCTCATCTTCTCAAATACTTATCCAAATTTACAAATAGAAATTGAAATGGGATTTGGAGTCAAAATTTTCACTGTCAGTTTTGGCAATGGGACTCACATCTGAGTAGGTGTGCATGGGATTTGATTGGTATGGTACTGTAATGATATCATAATTCCATTGTTACAACCATGGTGGGTTTGTACAGTGACAGTTGCAGTCTAGCAAGTCTGAGTGCCAACATGTTGGGGAAGACTGGGAAAACTGAAGCCCCTGTCAGAGCTGCTGCTGATGAGCAGCAGCTGTTGGTCCCTGTGGCTCTGGCTGGAGATAAGTCCTGCAGCTCAAGAGCTCCCCCTGCTGCCATGGACCGAGCAGGCACAGACATCCCTCTGCCTGCTTTTTTAGAGCAACAGGGATCTGATTCTGAAGAGGCTCTGGAGCCTGGTTCAATAAGTCCCCGATCAAGGCGGAGACTCAAGAGGGCTATGCAAAGGGAAGCTTCCTTGCCTAAGTTTAAGAAGCGGTGATTGGACACACCTGTGCCTGAGGCTATACAACTGCCTGCCTGGAAGCTTCCCTTTGCTTGTGGCAAACTTCTTACAAGCCTTCCTCTTGCCTGTACCTTGCTCCCAGCACCTGGTTCCTGATAGCTTGAATTGATCTCTGGATTCTTGACCCTTGGCTTTGGAACTCTGACTACGGCTTTGCTTGGTGCTCTGGTAAATGAACTTCCTTGAGTAAGTGCTTGCTTGTCTCCTTCCGGCTGGACTTTGCTGGCTCTCCCACTTTCTTCTCTGGGCTGGCTTGCCACCCAGGTCTTTGACCTTGACAAGACTGCCATAATGGAGTCTTACTCGAAAGCAGTGGCTGATGGAATAGCATTGGTCTGTGAGATATTGGTTGCTGGTCCACAGTGAGTTTCTAGTGGAGAAATAGTTGTTGCCAGTGGGCACAAATATGGTGCCAAGAAATGGCACATTGAGGTGAAAAGCCCTTGATAGTCCCTCTCATCAGATAGCTTACTGATATGAGGTCCAGTTAGGTCCTTAGGTGGCAGGACTGTGGGTGCTCCCAAGTAAAAGCAAAATTCTATTTGAGCTTTTATGTACCAGTGAGTCGAAGGATGTCTTACTGGATAATTTTTTTCGTACAAGGGATGTTGCAAGGGAATAGTTCTTTAGCATCTTTGTTTGAAGGTAGTTAAAAATAGGACAGAAAGTGGCTTGGTAAATAGAAGATGCTGGACATACTGCATAGTCAGGTCTTGGTCATCCACTTAAATGAAAGCTAATTTTTCAATAATTAATTCTGACTTGTTAAAGAGGGTAAATGTTAATTTAAAGTATAGTACAAAACTCAACTCTTTCCAGAGAAGTAAAATGTATTTGTAATATGAGCACATTCTGAGAAAGAGTAATAAAATAATAATAATATTCACTTTCTTGTAAAAAAAATATTTTTACTGGCATTGCACTTAAGCCTTCTTGAAAATAATTGTGCATTCCATAAAGTGGTCAAGACATGGATTCCATCTGAATGATTGGTTCTTATCCTTTGGGGCAAGGAGCAGATCAAACAAAGAATGGATTAGCTTGTACTTTTAGATGCTCCACTGCTGTCTACTAAGAATGTGGATTGTAAAACATACTGTTATTGTAATTGCTTCAATGAAGTGCTGTTTAAAGCCGAAGAATCTCATGTATTTGTATCACATTTGCTTTTGCTAAGTCTAGTGGCAGCCAGAAAGATCTCAAGATGAATCTTTGAAAGGTAATAAATATTTTGCTTATTGAACATGGGGAGGGGCAGTTTCCAACATCTGATGTGGATTAAGGGCTTTACAATAAGCTTTACAATAATATCTAGATTGCAATTGCAAATACAGTTCCATTGTGGACTGTATTTTATTACAGTAACTGTGCCTTGCCAGTATAAGGTAAACAGTCAGTAAAACTACTGTGCTGAAGAGCTGGTGGGAAGAAAGCCACAGAGACAGCTATGGATTTTAATGTGTCTCAGACTTCTTTATTATAGCTTATACAGATGTACAGTATCAGAACATATCCTGCAGAGACACTCAAGCACAAGTTAGGTTCCTTCATCACTTAATGGCTCTCAAAATGTATTAGTTGGGGCTTTCCCTTAACTCATTCATCAACCTTGTGAGACAGTCAGACACCTCATGTAATTTTCTTTTCACCTGTTATCAAGACCCTTTCCTAAAACTTAATTCAAGCCAAGTTGTTGTCTGCTCAACTAGGAAGAATGGAGCAGAATATAAATTACATTCACATCTTAACTTATACTGAACATGACGGTAGGTTCCTGTTTGTTACTAGTCTGTTCAGCTTTTGATCCACCAAAGTGAAAAGAGAAGTATGGGAATGTCCTTCAGAAGTAGCAAAATAATGCCTGTATGGGGAAGCTGACAAAAAATAATGCTAATGTCTTGAGTCAAGACCTTTCTTGAAAACCAAAAAGTGGACCAGAGGAATAAAGCTCATCCAGGAGTCCCTTCCACAGCTCAGATGACCAGTTTGAATGCTCAAGTTGGCCAAGTGGCAAACCAAATCAGACTGGGAAGGAGAAATCATCCTGGCCCTCTCTTCTCCTCTTCATGATGGACACAATGAAAAGAACCTGGTGATGATTTTGGTGCTATTTATGCAATGCCACTAATGTGTCAGAGTCTACATAGAATGTAGAAACAGAATGGTGTTTTCCAACAAAAAATAAAACTACAATAACTTCCTACTTTAGAAGAGCAGGAAACAATGGGGTAAAGAGGTCAAGAAATGACAACAGAAGGACAATTGTTGAGCTTTGGGAAGATGTGGAGATGTATCAGAGAAGAGATATTTTACCAAAGAGTGTTGAATGTGAAATATCGAGGACTGAAACTGTTGTGAACACCTGATTACTTTACAGACCAGGGAAGAGCTAGGTGCAAACATAGGTATGTTACAGGTAAATGTAGCATACGGCAGTGGACTAGGATTCAGGAATCTCCCATGCCCTGTTTGGAAAAGGGGATGTTCCCCCATGGAATAAGGAACTCATAATCTAGACAACTTTTTTCTGATCAGATGGTGGATGCAGAGCAGAACAGAGGGTGAGCCCTGTACCACAATGACTGGAAAGGAACTAAGAAGCTAACTATGCAAATTCATAGACTTCCTGAAAAATCCTTGAAAGTTTCAGCAACCAATTAATTAAGACTTGCAGATTGTAGCAAGTTTCTGATCTACCAGCTGAGATGGAGATTTGTACACTTCTCCTTGCTCTTGCCTGGAGCTGAGTCCATCAAAACTGGACCATTTGCACCTTTGTCTCTCACCTGGAGAATAAAGAGAGAATGAGAGAGGGAGGGAGAGAGAGAGAGACAAGGCCAGGCTGTGAGACCTGGCAACCCTACAGTGGACTCACCATATTCTTACTTTAACACAGTCTTACTACATTGCAGTCTAAAGCATTGTATGCATAACAATTCTCCCTCCTTCCCCCTGGAATTTTGTTTGCATTCTGGCATTGAGTTTTAGTGAAGGTTATTATATCTGTGCAATTTTTAAATGTCATCACAAAACATATGAAAAGGCCATTCACAAGGAGGATGGAGGAAACATGAAGGAACAATTGCAGTTATTCTGTTAATTCATTCTAGCAGCACAAAGAATGGTCCAGCCTCATAATTTAGGTAAAAAGGTCTGTGTGCTTAAAACCACTTTTCAGAAACGAAAATGTTAACAAATGAAATGGCATAATAAAGATTTACTGTTTGTTTTATTCTAACTCCAGTCATGCAGATTCAGCTAGTATTTGGTGAAACTGAAGATCACGTTTTCCACTGCTATCTCTCTGAGCAGATCTAGGGAGAGCCGGGTGAAATAATTGTTTAGTTTTTTTTATCACTGAGGCTTCAGGTTATAAATATTGACATGCACTTCATGTTAAATGGCCTTAGTGCTAAATGCAAGGGGGAGATGTTCTGGAAAAGAATTTGAATAAATTTAACCCTGTAGCAGTATACATGAACTCCTTTATGATGTTGGTTGTTGGTATGACCCAATAGCCACTTGCAGAATAACCTTGCTCAAGTCAGGAGTCCTCCAGTCTGAACACAATTCGTTTTTTGATGGTTGGTCTCCCTAGCTACTCAACAAGAACCAACTTGGAATGAGGAAAAAGTGATAACCATCCACTCTAAATTGACTTTAAAGAAGAAAGATTCAGTTTTGATTTCTACTACAGTTGCTTTTAATCTCCCTTTCTTTCTGTCCTATTGATGGTGAAATGTGAACTCTTCTGGCAAGTTCTTACAGAAATATGAGGTAAACAAATTCTCCCTCTTCTGCATTACCTGAGTTCAATAGATTCAGCTATCCCCAGGACAAAATGGACCATCTTACCCTTATTTTGTGCCTTCAGATCATTTCTAACTTACACCAGCTCTAAGGTGAACCTATCACAAGAGTTGTTCATAGGGGGTTTTCCATGACCTTCCTCTGAGAGAGAGTGACTTGCCCAGTGTCACCCAATGGGTTTCCATGACTGATTAGGGGTTTAAACCCTGTCTCCAGAGTCACAGTCTAATGCTCAAACCACTAAACCACACTGGTTCTCTCATATACTTCTCTATTATATAGATCTTAAGGAGTCTGTAAAAGGTGGTGGGAAAGAGTTAGAAACCTGACTCCAGCACTGCAAATGTGGATTAATGCAGAATGACTTGTAAAGAGCTAAATATTCAAAGCCCTCTGCTTGCATGGGCAGATCCTTCAGTTTCACGAGACACAGAGATTACTAAAGAGCTTCAAGATGGATGAAGAATAAATTTTGTTGCTGTTGAATTGACATCAACTTATGGTGACTGTACACAAGAGACTTCCAAGAGCCACACTCACCAAATACCCCCTTAGGTCTTGCAGACTTGGCTGTGACTTCTTTGGTTGACTCAATCCACCTGTTGCACGGTCTGCCTCTTATCCTACTCCATTGTACTTCTCCATCCATCATCATCTTTTCTAGTGAATTATGTCATCTTATGATATATCCAAAGGATGAAAGCTACAGTTTAGTTTTTTTTTTTTTTGCCTCCATCATTTACAAGTAAAGGATAACACTGACTGTTTCCTCCTGGTATGCAGAAATAGAGCTGTATAAGTAAATGTGCTTCTTTTGTACCAGGTATAAAAATATTTGTGTGTGTGTGTCTGTAAGAGGGAGGTTAAAGCATTCCCTAATTGTGCACATTTGGCAGTCATGCATGACTCTACTTGAAGACACATTCTATCCTGGAGACCACTCCTCCCCAAAGCATTAAAGAAAACTGTTGACCATGCACTGAGTAGGCCATCTTCATTTATGATTTGGTGATTAAGTAAGTAAATGTTTATATTTTGACCTTAAGATACCAAAAGTAGAATAAAAAAGAAAGAAAAGAAAACAGTGCACATCAAATCAAATGAAACAGAAAGGGGGGAGCTCTCTGATATCTAGGTAACAGAAAATATCACAAACGTTGGATGGACCATTTCAGTGAACCTAAAATGCTTAACAGAAGTTGGTGTTTTGTTTTCACAAAGCACTAGGAAGCTAAAAGTACCATTCAGGAAACAAGCTCCAAAGTGTAGACATCACCACAGAGAGCGCCAAATTGCATGTACTTAGCAACCTAACCTCTGGTAATGGTGACAGATGGAGCAGAACCTCAAAGATTTCAACTAACAGACAATGTAATATGAGAGTTACCATTCCTAAAGCTTCAAAGTAGCATTTTGACCTGAGCTAAAAATGAATTGGAAGTCAGTGCTGTCATTTACTGCATCATTAAGCATGCAGCAATTTGGCAGACTAAGCATTAGAATATATTGGACCAATGCAGCTTGCAAGATATAGGAAACTATACTTTGCAACTGGCCTGGAGTGGTTTATTGTGAACCGTCAGACAGTCAACCAAGTTGTTTTTGCTGGAGCAAAACTGGTAAAGTGGGATGAACATTAATCAACTGAAAGGCCCAGTTTGGCTTCACATGTAGCAAATTAACTATGTGTGGCTTGCCCAAATCTTTTGGCCTGCATTGCACAAGGAAGGGAAGGGAAGGGAAGGGAAGGGAAGGGAAGGGAAGGGAGGGGAAGGAAGGAAGGAAGGAAGAAAAAAAGAAAGAGAAAGAAAGAAAGCTAACCTCACATAAAGCATACAGAGGTCATCCACTGAATCACTATTTTAAAATGTACCTGTGCCCCTTTTATAATATACCTGTGTTCCTTTCAATTCTGGACATGTTTTGCATTTCTTATCTTGGATAAAATGCTCTCATAATCAGACACAGTTTCCTTGGAAGGTACTTATAGACTGTGATCAAGGCACCTCTTAACCTTCTGTTCAATAAACTCTATAGATTGAGCTCTTTAAGCTGTTTATTGTAAAGCCTGTTTCCCAGATCATAGACTATTCTTGTAGCTCTTTTCTGAGCCCTGTCCTACTCTATAGATTTTCTTTAAGGCCAAGGGGGAAGTTCTAAATGCAGGCATAAGAACAAGGAGGCATTCTTTTCCAGTAACAATTTCCCTAATGTTTTGCCCAGAACGTAACTAACTTGTGAATTAAAAGCCACCTTGACCTTGGAACCATTCTGTGGGTAACTTGATTTGTTTTATTTTGTTTTGTCATGGGAAAAGGAAAAGAAGCAGAGGAGGGAGTGATGGGTGCTTTCAGGTTTTGAGCAGAGTCAGAACAGAAACTTAATGGTAGCCTGTGCCAACTTTGATTCTGCTCAGAAAATGTCTTTATATGGCTGATCCATATTCTTACCCCTTATTTCCTTCTTGTTCTGTCACAATCGAACACTACTTTCAGTTCTCATTGACTCCTCCAGGATTTGCAATGAGCTTGTTTTGGAGCACAATTCCCAGAATCCCCTAGCCATGGTGTAGTCTAAAGTAACTTATCTGAACTCTGCTGCCATGGCTCATAAGGACTTATTTTGGAGCTATCAGTTTATCCCACTGATGGAACCAGCATTTTTAAAATAAAAAGATGCTTGCCATATTGACATAGTGTGTATTGAATGTAGTATGTATGTATGTTGTTGTTGTTGTTTGTTTGTTTGTTTTTGTGTACCTTCAAGCCATTTCCAACTTATGGCAGCCCTAAGGTGAACCCGTCATGGGGTTTTCTTGAGGCTGAGAGTGTGCAACTTGTCCAAGGTCACCCATGGGTTTCCATGACTGAGTGGAAAATCAAACCCTGGTCTCTAGGGTCATAGTTCAGTGATCAGATTGTTAAACCACACCGGCTCTCAAATCAAATCTTCAGGTTAGTTATTCAGTATTATTGTTTAATGGAGCCCTGGTGGCGCAGTGGTTAAATGCCAGTACTGCAAGCCACAAGGTGGTAAGTTCAATCCTGCCCGGCTCCAAGGTTGACTCAGCCTTCCATCCTTTCACAGGTCGATAAAATGAGTACCCAGCTTGTTGGGGGCATGTACAGAAATGTTTCGAAATACATGCTATTTGTAAGTTGTTCGCCGTCTCGATCTATATGGAGTGGCGGGATATAAATAAATAAATAAAATAAAATAAAATAATAGCAAGATTGGTAAGTTGTGGCCCAGTGGATGCTGTTGAGCTACAACACCCATTGTTCCTAGCCAAAGTGTCCCCCCCCCAGTAATTATTGTGTGTATAGATGGACATCCTGGCTCTTGGACACCCAGTGTAGACAAACAGGCACATAACATTAAATCAATGAATCAAGAATGCACATTTAAATGACATACTATATATGCAGAGTCATGGTTATCCACCCATGCTATAAAGGTATTTCTGAGAAAAGATATATTCAGATTTCTTCAGCATTAGGATGAGAGTGGAAGAAGCTCTTGTCAAGTTTTGAGTTACACAGGAGCATGCTGCGAGGGGAAAAAACAAAGCAAATGTCCCTTTGAAAAGATAAAACCCAGAGGGCTTTGTAGACATTAACTTGAGGACACAATTTTGCAAGCACAATCAAGCCTGCATCTATCTTACTGACTTCATTGGGACTTAATAGCTCCCAGGGGCTTTCATATTCCTGCTGAATGCATTTGAGCTGGCTAAGCCTCGTCACATCCACAGAGGATAAATGAGGCCCCAGTACATATAAAACACAGAAGCTAGATGTGGAAATAGTTCTGAAGATTTCTGCTTTCTTGCCAGTACACTTCTATCATTAGTCAGCAAAGTCTCTATTAGTGTCTTGAAACCGCACATTCTAAGAACTGTATCCATTTTCTGCCTCAAGGAAATCAACACCCTTATTTTGTTCCTTTTTTTCTCCTTTAGTGAAGATTTTTGAAAAATCCACATGTTTGCGTGCATTTGAAGTGTTTCCCATCCTCAGAAGGAAGTTGTACTGATTTAGAAATAAAATCATTAATGATTGAAAATCAGTCCTCCCTTTCCAAAAAAACAAAACAAAAAAACCCCTCCTGGAATTTCAAACCAGATACACCCTCCATTCCCTTACAGGAAACATTTTGGTTGGGTTTTAGGGGGAGAAAAAATCATGGCTGGGCCCCACTGGAAAGTCACAGAGATGAGAACAAGGTCTCATCACATTTAAGAAGAAGCTCTGTTTTGGATTGGAAACCCTTTAAAGGATAGGAAACAAAGAGTAGGTTTTTTTTTTATTTCAATGAAACAATGTTTGCAGTAGGGTCCCTCAGGAGTTTGATCAGACTGGTCTTTCTTTGTTTATGTAGCATCACTGATCATAAGTCACCTGGAATTATGGTTTACTAGTGAGGTGGCCATGTTTGGTGATGATACCAAATCATTCCAGGTCATTAGAAGAAAATAGGATTGTGAAAAACTCTAAAAGGATGAGCAAGTATGGCAGGCCTGGGAACACTTTTATGTCCTAGGGGCTGCAGGGACTACTGAAAAATGAAGCAAACCCCTCAAAGTGTCCAAAGTTACCATTTAGCTCTCAAAAATGGGCATTTTTTAAATGTTAAACAGTACAAGTAAACTTCCAACTTATTTAAAAGGTAAGTAATTGTTCTGGAGGCTTCCAGGAGTCAGGATTCACCTTCCTTTGGGGCCAGACAAAGGTTGGTCTGAGGACTGTTGATGTGTTGAAGGCCACAAAAACATCTGGGAAGGGGGAATTATGTGACCCCATAGCTGCATTGTGTCCGTCTCCTGCTCTAGAATGTTCTTTCCAAATGAGAAAGAAAGCCATCAAAAGTCCAAATGAGAGTCAGCATAGCTAAGTATAAAGTGCAAAATAAGTTCCCCAATAGATATAATTTTACAAAGAGAGAGAGTGTCCCGGTTTCCCTCATTCCGAGCCTCACAATCACACTTGTAGGATCTAAGCTGGCGGAGCATGACCCAAGAAAGGGATCTTGGGATTGTGATGGATAGTTCAATAACAATGATGACCCCATGTGCAGCTGCTTAAAAAAGATAGACAAATTCAAGATAGGCGTAATAATAGGAAATTGAAAATGCCAAAATTGTATGGCCCTTATATATAGCTATGGTCCAACCTAAGCATATAGGAATATGATATTTATTTATTTATTTATTTATTTATTTATTTATTTATTTATTTTTTATTTATTTATTTATTTATTTATTTATTTTTGGACTACAATGTTCAGAAAAGTAAAAAAGATGAACTCTTCCAAAAGATAGGTGGAAACACTCTTGTAATATTGTGTATATTTCTGGACAGCAAAGTGCACCTGAAGCAGGAAATGTACAAAAATCAGAAGAGTAATAAAGAAATACAAAGTTGGTCCATGAGCTATAGCAACTCCCTTGTAAAGGAAGTGAGAGAAAAAATGAGTAAGGAGAGTCATACTGTAGATCTACTGCAGAGACAGTAGACAGGGAAGTTTTTCTTCTTTGCTCATCATACCAGAACCTGAGCCATCTGTTAAAGATCAATGGTGGGAAATTCAGGACAACTGAATAGAAGTAGTTCTTCACCAAATTAAGCTGGGGAATTTATTGCCACAAGTTCTAGTAATGACCATCAACTTGACCAGTGTTAAAACGGGATTAGACAACTCCCCAAAGGATGGAGCTGTTAACAACTGCTAGTCATAACTGAGATTTATTCTCTTTAGTACCAGTGTGATGTAGTGATTTGAATGTTGAACTAGGGCACTAGGAAACCATTGAATCTCACCTCAGCCGTGGACTTTAGGAAAGTCATACTGTCTCAACCTCATACCCCCTCTGAACAAATTCTGCCAAGAAGACTTTGTGATAAGGTCTCCATATGATAGAAAAGATTTGAAGGCACACACCAACAAACTCGTATTCCTCTGTGTATCAGTTTCTTGAGAGCGCAAGTCAAGGTAGAGATGCCATTTCTGTACATGTGCTGTGAGTAACTGATTTGCTGTTCTGTGAACTGAAGGATGGATTAGGCTGGTGTTTGGTGGGATCGAGCAAAACACTTGTTCATAAGATGTCCTAGCAGAGCTGAATGCTGCCAGATTATGGATATGCCCCTGGATATTTCATCATCAGTGCTTGAGATGCATGGAACTGGAATAGTGCTTTAAATAAACAGAGATGGAGAGTAATCCAAAGAAGCAGATAACATTTGGGGGTTGTCATGATTCTTTGAATATTATGACACATTTCTTATGTCTCTTATCTTTTGTATCTTCTCTCTTATCTCATCATATGTTGAAAAAGGCACATATTGCTTTGTCATCTGGTGGAAAAAATACATCTTATCAAAATGCATTGAAAAATGTTGTGGGGGATTTTTCTTTATAAATGTGAAGTTTTATGCAATTTGGGGGGTGGGGAAACAATCATATTGATATGTAAAAAGGAAGAAATGGATTTATGAATGAGTAAATGAATGAATGAATACATGGGTAACAAAAAAACTGACCCCTCCATCTTCCCTTTAAAGAAGCAATTAAATTAATTCAATTCATTAATTAAAATAAATGATATGAAGCAGTAGTAGATGGAAAGTGAATCTGAACTTTATAAACAGATTTGAACTAGGAAACAGTGCAAAAGATTCTAGGGCATTCTGGGCACTTCATATCACTCAAACATGAGAAATGAACCTGGTCTGTGATGGTAGTACCACCAGGCCTAATTGTGCTTCCTCCCACTATAAAAGTGGGACTGATTTGCCTTTTGAGGATAATCACAGCTGCAACTACACCTGGAAGTGGCAGGTAAGCTGAAGAAGAGCTGTGCCCTCCTTTCTCTCCTTCAGAACTATATATAGCAGACAAATCACAGTGTAAGGCCATGTGTTATGCGTAATTCAGACACATCCTCCATGTTATATTGCAGCCTCTGACCGTAGGGCCTCTTTGCACAGTTCAAATACTGACTGGTTTTGTGTCTTGTATCCTTAATCCTTCATCTTTAGCATAATTTGGAAGACTCATCTCCTTCTCTAGAAACATATGGAGAAAATCAGTGAAATATGTTAAGTTTAGAAATTAGCTTACATCCCTTCAAAGTTCTTTAGAACTTGAAAGAGCATGACTAACACACATCAAATGACATTCTGTTAGTGAGATACACATGAAAAACTTACACTATGAATGCAGAGTGAATTCTTCACCAAAGAGCAACAGGCATATTCAGTTGACAGTGGAGGCAGTGCAGTTCACACATCGACATTGTACGCTTTGGTTATACATTGCAGTTGTGCATTGTGCATTGCCGTTGCTCATTGCACCGTGTACAATGGCACCCGATCGTTGATGTGTTGCGCAATGCTGCTATTGTGCATGGGGGCTGTTGTAGTGTTGGTGCAGCTTATTTCTGCAAGCGAATATTTATGCCATGCTGAGAGGATGTTGGATTGCAGCCAAAGAGTGACTTGTATTTTTACCTTTTTGTGTAGGCTGCTTTATTAAATCTCACCCAGCAGCAGCCTCTGAGAAACCTTCCTAGCTTTATTGACATTGTTTTGGCTTTCTTCAGGATTGATCCACTGTTTGTCCTGAGGAAGAGCCACCCAAATAACATTCGAGGCAGCAACTGTAGAGGTTGCTGCCTCTGTAAAGTGTGTTTTGTCTGCATACTAGATTGTGATACAGGTTGGACTTTTCTCTCCACTTTACCCTGAGAGCTTGCCCCAATATTCTACCCCATACAGAATTAGCATATTGAGCTTGTGAAATTGAATAATTTTGCAAGACGTTGCAGTTAGCATGGGTAAAGACTGAAAGGAATTTCCATGTGGTCGATTATGTCTTGCTCTGACTCCAAGATTTCTGATTTTGAAGTCATAGATTCTTCCCATGCTGATGACATGAAGAGATGTATACCTCTGCAAATCTATTATCATCGTCAAAGCATATTTAACTCCTATTTGCTTTACCAGGAAAGTTACATGTTTAACTAGCCTATTTAAATCAATAAATCAATTTAAGTTTAAATCAATTCAAATCAGTAGTCCAATTCTAATTCAAAAATTTAATGTCCAGGGTGGTGGGGGAATCAGTAAAAATTGAAAGTGTTTGGATATGGGATCTCTCTAAAATTTAACCTAGATAAATGGGAACTATATCCCTGAAAAGTAATTTCATACATTGAAAGATACAGAGATTTTTTAGATAAGGAAGCATGCTGAGCATTTTGCTCCTGTTGGTGTGGTTTTCTGTGATACTTGCCTCCTGTTCCATCTGACTTGCCTTGTATTCCCTGGACTTCTATTTTTTTAAAAAAAAAACCTGCGTGAAGTTGGCAAATGTATCCAAGAGATCCAAATTAAAATGTGAAAGTGTGGAGAAGCTTGGTTCAGTAAGTTCGAACACTTTTATATATATATAAAAAATCTCTTGACGTACAGTAAGAACCTTAGGCTCTGATTCTTCTTAAAGAAATAAGCTTGAGTGATGGTAGCATTTTTCAGGGATATATTATTCTTACTAGGATAGAGCAGGAAAAAATAATCCAATAAATAAATGTGGATTCAGGTACCTAATTTCATTATACAGTTACTATGATATATATTGCGTAATAAGATCATACACTGTTACAGAGTTCAGTGTTACTATGAATTTTACTTTTAATATCCAAATGTATTTATATTGCTTAATTATATTACAGGGATGTAGGTGTTCTGAGCTTACTCTAAAGATGTGATAATGGCAGAGCTCAAATCTTGTTTCCAAGCTCAAATATTAAAAGCTTGATTATGACAAAACCAATTTTCAATTTCTGTTGGGTCAGAGCCAATGTCCAAGTGGGAGGGCTGTTCTTTACCTTCTTCAGGACCTCTGAATGAGAAAAGAGAACTGAAATCTAGTGGTGTGATTTGGTTACTGCAAGATGTTGCTCAGTGTCTTGCACAAGTGATCACACAATGTTTACTAGCAGAAGGCCTTGTGCAATCTCTTACACTAGTGCAGGGAAGCCATGGTCCTTCAGATGTCATGGAAGCAGATGTCAGCAGCCCTGGGCCCAAAGCAAATAGTGAAGAATGAGGGGGATTTCAGTGCAACATCTCTAGTACTATATGATTACTATCCCTGTCTTGCATCCCGGTTATGCATGTGTGTTTATGATAACAGTGTTGTGCAAAGGTTACTGGTCTCTCTTGTACAAAATTTCAGAAGACAGAACAGCTTCTAGAACTATGTTCATTAACATTATCCCACATACCATCCATTTGATTTATTTTTGCTCTGTGATTTGCCACTGGCAAAATTTTATGATGTCTTAGATACCTTGTTATGTAGAAGTCTGTAGCTCCACCTCTCACATTGGGTAATTATTGATTGATAAATGCTTTAGCATTCATTCATTCATTGATATGCCACCCTTTTTCTCAAAGTGGGACCCAAGACATTTTATGTGCTAAAATTTTAAGCATACCAAGTATTATAATTTGATATTAAACTATAATAGATTTCATATGTTGAAAGTAATAAAGCAAGTTTAGACTTTATTGGAAAGTAAACAATGTATATACTGCAATTCTACATTGATGGGAAATATTCAAAAACATTCGGAAAATGATAAAAAATGTGTTTCTTAAATAACAAAATATCTAGACTGATAACAATCTTTGCAGCCTGGAGCTTATTCGGTGGGAATATTTTGTTCAGAAAACATTAATTTTTTCATAGGAAACGGCATCTGCTGCAGAAAAAAAAATATCCTGCTGTTTCCTGCACAAAAAATGCTGCTTCCTGCACAAAACAACCATGTGTTTAGTTCGCGTGGAGTAAGTCTCAAGTGAATAGTCAATGAAACCTGCACAGTTCGGAAGACTTTTTTGCAGCAAAAAGGAAATTTCAAAATTACTTGCTGCTTTCTTCAAGTAGGAAATAAGCAAAGAATTACATCCTTATCATATACATATAAATAAACACGAGTCAATTTCCCAGTAGAAAAATGAAAATTTCTGTTTTTCATTTTAAAATTTCTGGAATGCTTACCTTAATTTAGCGTAAATCTGGTTGACACCAACATAATTTACAACTAAGAATGTATGCAGAGGATTGCAGAGCAACGTGCTCAGTCTTGAACGAATAATGCTAACTGAATAGTTAGCAACTGAATAGATATGATCAGGAGTATCAACATTTCTTGGCCTAGTACACTTTCTGGGAATTGCTTTTCTTCAGGGTTTTCCCAAGAAACATGTAGACATGTGCCATGTAATGTATGACACTTCTACACCATACCTTTTCACTGTGTTGGTGCCCATACACAATTTGTTGCTTAGGGTTCCATTCTGTGACATCCAAAAGGTTACAAAGAAATAAAATTGGTAGAACTGGGAATTTGACAGGACTGCTGAAGAAAAAAACAGAATGATTTAACTTCATAGAGTGTTTCCCTTACGTGTTTATTTTCCTCCACATCGACAGTTTGACAATTTTTTAACTTATTTTTAGAAGTGATTTTAATCTCTCACTGAAGAAGTCTCCAAAGCCAGCTGTTCATGTGGAGAAAGAATTGTGCATAAGAACCACTTTACTGAATCACAATGCAGACCCATCTAGTCCAGCATTATGTTTTCCATATTTGTAAAATAGCAACTCTCTTTTACTGTCAGCCTTCGGGCAAATGGCATTCAGTGGCATAGTCCTTCTGCATTAGAGAAGAACAAATCTGTCAATTTCACTTTTATTCCATGTTCAGGTTTTTTGAAGAAATTTATGAAGTTTTATAAGTTTTTCTTCAAACTTGAACAAAATGAAATTCTAAACTATCTGGACCAATTGTTCCTATATGTTTCTGACATATAGCTGTTAAAGATGAGCTTGTAATTTAAAAAGTGATGACAATTATGGCCATTTCTGCACTAGATAGTTATAGTGCTATGATTCCACTTTCAACATCCTATGGAATCCTGGGGTTTGTAGTTTCGGGAGGGGCCAGCGCAGAAATGGCCTGTAATTCAGTACTAACTTGGTTGACCATTATTCTGAGGCCATTTCCACACTAGTCTCTTATAGTGTGATGATGCCACTTTCAACATCCTCTGGAATCCTGGGGTTTGCAGTTTCGGGAGGGTCCAGTCGGCCCCTCCCGAAACTGCAAACCCCAGGATTCCAGAGGATGTTGAAAGTGGAATCATTGTGCTATAACAGGCTAGTGCAGAAATGGCCTGAGTTGGAACTGGCTGCAATTCCAGGGCTCTCCAAGACTTAGTTTATTGAAATCTGGCAGCCATCATTCTTACAAGACAAATTTTATTTATAGTACATAGTGAAGGAGGGGATCTGTGGCAGAAAAAGCATTCTATTCCTTTAGCTGATAGGTTCTACCATCCCCTCACAGCAAGAGGTAGAACTGGGCCCCTAAGCTACCCAGGCTATCCTGTGATTAACAATCCAGTTTCCCTTGTTTATTAATGGAAGTCCCTGGCTAATAAGACCAGTGGATGATGGATTGCCATGGGTTATACAATGCAGAAGCAAACAAAGAAATTGAAGTGCCCAGGTGTGACCCATTTCCCATCTCAATATCTACGAGAAATATATAAGCAAGTTGCGAATAGGAAAGTTTACTTCTCTGGTCCATTCTGCTGGAGATTCAAAAATCAAAGTGAGACTAGCTAGCAGGTCCTGCTAAATACAAATTAGCTCTTTCTGTGCCACTATCTAATTTTCATTTTTGGTCTGGATGCTAATGCATTGGACCAGGATGCTAGCAGTCTTTCTACTTGACGGTAGAGCCATGCTCACTATAAATATGCAGGGATTTGAGCCCAGGCTATTAACTGCTCAAATGTGAGCCTGGACACAGAGGATAAATCTGTCAGTTTTTATTTCTCCAACATTCATTTTCTTTAAACTCTCAAGTTGTCTTTGCCTGGAATGTGATGGCTTTTACAGATTTTGGTAAATTCTTATAAAAAATGTTGTGTGCCTTCAAGTCATTACCAGCTTATGGAGACCTTAAGGTGATCCTATCATGGGGCTTTCTTAGTAAGATTTGTTCAGAAGGGATTTGCCTTTGCCTTCCTCTGAGGCTGAGAGAGAGTGTGACTTGCTTAAAGTCACATGGTGGGTTTCCATGGCTGAGTGAGGATTCAAACCCTGGTCTCCAGAGTTATAGTCCTTACTTATGAAGCCCCTAATAGCCAGGTCACCCAGACATCCTAGACCACTTATAGGCATTCTCACATTACCTACAGAAGGTCTGATTTTCAGTCTCTAAACAGGATCTCATTGGTAGGCTTGGGGAATGTTACCTAGCTGCAACCCTGAAGAGCTGCTGTCAAACCATGTATCCCAGAGATGGAAATCATATAGTCCTCTAGGTGCAGTTGCTGAACTGTTAAGACTCACAGTATTCTTCACCAGGGCTGCAATTCCATCCTAATTTCATTCTTGAAGGAAGGAACAAGTAATTTTAATGGTTTTCCTTCTGCTGCTTTTTGAAGACTATTTTTTGAGACTTATCTTGCACAAAATTCTCACCTGGTCTTTTGCACACAAACAAAAAAATGTTCAGGAAGCAGCATTTTCTGTACAGAAAACAGTATTTCTCTCATGTCTACTTCCTCTGATATTGAGCTTGATCATTTTCCTGGTTTGGTCTGGTGTTAGGCAGCTTCATGTGTTCATGAGAAATACTGAAATCCATGATTCATGATCCTAGTTCACTGGTAGATGTCCTGTAACAGATAATAAATGATAGTTCCCAAAATGATACCAGAATGGTTAGAACTGACATGGGATTGGCTTAAATCAGCCTTAGATTGATTATTTTTTTTAAAAATTGTTTATTCTCTACAGAATTCTTGGGAGCTCACTGCCTTTAGGTTGAGTGATAAATGTTTTTCTTATTTGTTTTAAGGAATAGATATATTTATGGAAAAGATGGGTACCCATTGACTATTAGTCAAGGTGACATCCATCTTCACAGCATACCTCACAGCAGTGTGCTGGAGTGAATGAACAACAAGAGCGTAGGACATTCTCTGTTCTTGCCTTCAAGCTATATGTGTGCTTCCTTTGAAACATGAACAAATGGCTAAGATTACAGGTAGTGTTTGGAATTTGTAGATTGTGTGTCTCAATGTGAAAGGAATACATAGCAGGAAGAAGTTAGAACTGTCTGGACCAACCCATAGACACTTTGCATTTTGACCAAACAAATTGAAACACTAGCATGCTTCGATGTAAAGTCGAAGGCTTTCACGGCCGGAATCTATAGGTTGCTGTGGGTTTTCCGGGCTTTGAGGCCGTGTTCTATTAGTATTTTCTTCTCACGTTTCACCTGCATCTGTGGCTGGCATCTTCAGAGGAACTCAAAGCCCGGAAAACCCACAACAACCTATTAGCATGCTTGTTCATCTCCTCCTCCAAACATCATTTTCTGTCCCCAGTATGGAATGGGCAGTTATGTGCTTAGGATCGTGTGACATTATAGGAGACTGCCAATGTAGCAATGGAGCTATGTGGTGTATTCCTGAATCTCTCCCCACTGTCCATGTCATTGTCTTGATGGAGATAGCTGCTGACCAGTGCTAAAACATATGCGCTGTATTAGCTTTTGAGCACAGTAGTGCTAATTGAAAGGACAATGGGACTCAGTGGAGCAATGCTTATCTCCTTCATTGGAGTATCTTCTTCACTGGAGCATCTCCTCCTCCTTGTGATCCTGCTCCAAGTGTATAAAACACTTGGACAGGCAATCTAATTTTGCTCTTCACCCATTGATCTGCCTGACCACAGACATGGACCAAACCAATCTGGGCACTGTCCAGCCAAGTCTGTTTTCTGTCTTAATTTTTTCATTGATGGGTGATTGAAGCAGTAAGACAGAAGGAACAACAAGGCAAAATATTCTATATTTTTTGGTGTCATTTATAGTATTCATATGTAGAGGTGCCACCATAATCCAATCTTCCGGTTTTGCAAAAAGATATTTCTTCCAAGCAAATGATTGTGTTCATTTAGAATTTTTAATATACGGTATACAGGAATAATTTGGATGGGTCAACTTATTCTTTCTTATACAATCTATCTAAGTCTCTGTTCATATACATAGATGTGTTTCTCATCATGGACTAAATCCAACATTGCATTACTCTTCTTCCCTCCCCTTCTTTCTCATCCCTCCCTCCATCCCTGCAATCTTCTGGAGCTCCTAGAAAAGCTCTGGGGGTTTTCCAGTTCTTTGTGGATTCTTTCTGGGATAAATTGGGAGGAACTGCAGTGGAGACAGAGGATGGTCTCCTACCAGTCCTGCTAGGTTCTGTCCATCAGTCCACCATTGGATGCAGTCCTGTATTCTTCCCTTCCCTTCCCTTCCCTTCCCTTATCTTACATTAAAAGAAAGTGGTAAAATAGCAGGAATCAAATAAAATATCGCATACCAAATATAATGTACTGAAGTTAACGGCTTTTTTTATTCTTTTTAATCTGGTTGATGATTCAGCCACATATGGAAAGGAGATATTTTACAGTTCAGTTCTAACCATGCATGTCCACAAGTTTGCTTCAGATTGTAGTCCTAAACCAAATTTAAGTCATAAAAATTGGCAAGTGAACTTATGACCACTGTTTAACACATAGCTGAAAAAGAACTAGAAATAGTATCTAATATTAAAGTTTTGCTCAGCTATGTGTTAAAGTGTGTCATAGGCAACTGTTGTTTCTCATATTTTCTTTTAGACTGTAATATACTTTAAGGCTAGACATGGCCAATGTTCCTTCCCCCCCCTTCTTTGAATAAATCATGGGGAGAGGCAGAGTTCAATGGTAAAGCAGTCTTTGCATGCAGAATATCCTGGAATCGGTCTCTGACATTTGCCAATACAGGTTGGAAGATCTCCAATCTGAAACCCTGGAGAGCTTCTGCCCATTTGTGCAGACAGTGTTGATCTAGACAAGTAAATAGTTGGGCTTAGGAACTATTCAGTGTTCTAGACTTAGTTTAGATACCTCTTTTAAAGAATTAGACCAGACACAGAAGCCAGTACACACTACTAGAAGACTCAGCTTGAGTTTTTCTGTATTCCTACGTTACTCAAGAAATGGTAAGTATTAGTACATTTTTAGCATGCCAGATCAGATGAGGGTTCTTTAGGGTGGAGTGGGAGGAAGTATCCAAATACAGAGCATAAGTGTATGCATCACATTCTGTTCCCATGCCACTTACAGGTAATGGTTACATTCAATTTCACATATGGAAATCACCATATTATTCATATATCATTTCACCTTTTGTTTTGCCTTTTGGTATGAAAGAATAGATGCAGCACAAAACCAGTTCAATAAATAAGAGATAAAAAACATTCTAGTGGGCACACCAAAAGAACACCTAAGTCTAAAGCAGCATCCAACTCTCAGCTTTAAATATCAAAATATAATAGTCTATTTTATAGGTACTGGACTTAGTAACCGTCCTTGTTTGGACAGCATTACAGAAGAAGCTGTGTGATAGCTCTGAAAACTACACATCTGGTGGACCTATATCCTTGCCTCTTTATGGATGAGTTAGAAAAAAAAACAATCAAAGTCCCCTTTTACTGCTGCCTAGACTTTGGCCATTTTCGCACTAGACTGTTACAGCACTATCATTCCACTTTCAACATCCTACGGAATCCTGGGGTTTGCAGTTCAGGGGGGGGCTGGCCGGCCCCTCCCTGAACTGCAAACCCCAGGATTCCATAGGATGTTGAAAGTGGAATGGTAGCGCTATAACAGTCTAGTGCGGAAATGGCCTTTGATTAAGTCAACTCTGAAATTGCCCTTGTTACCTCCTTTCTGGGACCTACAAACATTGCCAACATAACTGACTACTTTGTTTTGTTGTGCATACTCAATGCAGGAATTTTAACATATGGCCAATTGTAAACTAACTTGGCTAGTTTGTGCTTTGGTTTTACTTATAGAATCATAGAATCGTAGAAATGTAGAGTTGGAAGAGACCACAGGGGCCATCCAGTCCAACCCCCTGCCATGCAGGAACACCCTCAAAGCACTCCCGACAGGTGGCCATCAAGCATCTGCTTAAAAACCTCCAAGGAAGGAGCCTCCACTACACTCCGTGGTAGCAGATTCCACTGGCAGACAGCCCTGACTGTCAGGAAGTTCTTCCTGAGGTTCGGGTGGAATCTCCTTTCGTTCAGCTTGAATCCATTGCTCCTTGTCCTGGTCTCTGGAGCAGCAGAAAACAAGCCCTCTGCTTCCTCTACATGGCATCCCTTCAAATATTTAAACATGGCTATCATGTCCCCTCTTAGCCTTCTCTTCTGCAGACTAAACATACCCAGCTCTCTAAGTCTATCCTCATAGGGCATGGCTTCCAGGCCTCTCACCATTTTGGTCGCCTTCCTCTGGACTTGCTCCAGCTTGTCAATATCCCTCTTGAATTGGGGTGCCCAGAACTGGACACAGTATTCAAGATGGCGTCTAACCAAAGCAGAGTAGAGTGGTACCAGTACCTCCCTCGATCTAGACACCATACTCCTATTGATGCAGCCGAGAATTGCATTGGCTTTCTTGGCTGCCGCATCACACTGCTGACTCCACGTTCAGCTTGTGGTCTATGAAGACTCCTAGATCCCTTTCACACGTACTGCTATCCAGCCACGTGTCCCCCATCCTATATTTGTGGATTCCATTTTTTCTACCTAAGTGTAGGACCTTACACTTCTCTCTGTTGAATTTCATTTTGTTAGCTTTGGCCCAGCTCTCCAATCTATCCAGGTCATTTTGAATTTTGATCCTGTCCTCTGGCGTATTAGCAACCCCTCTCGATTTGGTGTCATTTCTCTCTCTCTTTCTCCTGACCTATTTCTTTGATTTGATTTCTTGATTTCATTTCTATTTGATTCTATTTATTTGATTTGATTTGATTGTCCAGTTTAGGCCTCCACAATTTCTGTCCCACAGGGCCAAATGCAGTCCATTAAGCAAGCATTGTAGCCCATCACATGGTTAATAGCCTCCTTGTTTTTGTAATTCCAGGCAAGTCTATGAAGCCAAGCCACTATTCTGGATATCTGTGAGATTTCAGAAACTTGAGAGTCACACCTATATCATATCAGTGTTCTTTCTGGATTCAGCTTTGATCTGTTGACCCTCCACAAACTGTAAACAGTTTCCAAAGATCAATTACTACTAATATATACATTTGCTTCATCCTACTTATATTGGATCCATGGGGTTCAAAAATTCTTATTTGATTCTCGGTGAGATCTTTGTAGCAGCAAGTCACACATTATGTTTATTTTGAAGAACTGTGCTGCCTGGTATACACCACGCCATCCATCAGTCAGGGATTTGTTCCACTGTCTGTATTTGCTGCCTGACTGGGACTATAAAAACAGCAAGTTATGAAGCAACTGACAAGTTAATTTTCCATCAACTCTTTCCATCAGTTGTTCCCAAGCTCCTATATAATTTGCTTGCACAGGTTGTTAAAAGGGAAACATCCTCAGGAGCACATCTACTGTTTTTCTGATTATTTTATCTGCCCCAAAATAAATTTGATGGATTTCAGCAATGGTGGCTTCTGAACAGGAGACACTCAGAAACAGTTTGTGTGAATGATGCAACCCTTGATTGCTGCCAGTTTGTTCAGGTTTAAATGTCCACCTCCATGCCCTTCAGACTATAACGCTTGGCATCGTCTAATTATTTAGAATACTCATGGGTAAACTGTGCAGGATTTGCATTTTATCTGACTTATCTCCCCATATTTTTAATAAGCCCAAAGTATTTTAAGTCATGAAGTATATTACTGATTTTTAATGGGGGAGAAATGATTACTGTTGGTGTGAAATGTCAGATTATGTGGTTAGTTAATATAATTGGGCATAATTCTGTAGCTGTTGCTCATTTGTACTAATGATCTTCACAGTCTTCCCACAAAGGATCCAGGCTGTCCTGTTTTTTTGAATTAGAGCCATCAACAAATCTAAGGAGAAAGGAAGAAAGAAAGAGAAATTAGAAAGCAACAGGACTTCCAACTAGTTTATGATATAGAAGGAAAAAAATCTTAGTTTTTAACAGCTTTATCCAGCATGGACTGGAAAGGTTTCAGCTGTTTTGAATTTTTGTCTGTCATGCAGATGATCAAAGCAGAACCTCCATCATAGAAAAAAAAAGTGGAAAGACTAGAGGAGAGTTAGGCAACTGACTGAGTTCCAGGGGCCACACGCACTGCTCATCTGACTTCAAAGGGCTCCACCTCAATGAGCTACTCACCACTCCCATTTTTAAAACATTTTTTCACAGGAACAATTTTGTCAACCTTTTGGTAGCCCTTGGACGGTCTGAAGTTCAAGAGAAGCTTTCAAGTGAAGAAGTGAATCAAATATTATACAAGTTGAGCTTCTCTTATCCAAAATGCTGGGGACCAGAAGTGGATTTTTTTTCCAGATTTTGGAATACAGTACCTTTTTGGAATAGCCTTATGTCTCCTTTGTTCACTGCTTATGCTGTGTATGAGACACAAGGCTGGAGAGAGACTGAGGATATGTAAAATAGTAGAAATCCAAGCATAGTGCTCAGCCTGCTGACATTTCACAAATCTGCGGTCTCTTTCTTTTTCCCACCAGCCACTTGTTTCCACCTTGCAGGTAGGGGTTGCAGCACTCTGGCAGCTCTCAGAGATAAGCAAGAGTGCTGCAGCTACCACCTTGAGATGGAGGTTGGCAGCAAAAATAGAGAGACTGAGGATCTGAGAGACAAACAAGAGAAGCACCACATCAAAGATAGAGGTAGGTAGCAACAAGTTTTGAGTTTTGGAGGTTTTCAGATTTTAGATTTGCAGAAAAGGGAGGCCCAACCTGTACTTGGATTTGGAAAAAAAAACACAAATTTATCTGGACCCCGAACACCCACCGCAGGTCTTAGAAGGATGAAGGGTACTGCAAATAAAAATAAAATAAAATCTAAAAACCAAAGTGGGTGTGGGATGACAAAGATGTCCTTGGGTGCTGTATGCAAACCATAGTGTACATTTTTGCCCACCCAATAAGATTAAGATAAGTTCAAAGAAAGTCTGAGATTCCATTAAGCCTAGAACTAATATTCAATGCTCTTTACCTCTTGTTGGGACATGAGAAAGACCCATAGAGTTTAATGAGATTGTGGTTTCATGTGGTTGTCAGAGAGGCCTGCAACTGCTTTGGAACAACTGTACCTCATTGTAAGGATGGAAAGAATATTCATAAATTTTCTTATCATTAATGAGAAAAGGTGTCTTCAAAAATCAAGCCACACCATTGGGGGAAACAAATGTCAGTCATGAGATTTTTTCACCATAGCACATAAGTGAAAAATGCTTTCCTTTGTCAGCAGAAGCAATAGTAAAAAATGGTGAGAACTCTGCATAAGTGAAAAAAACCCCATATTTGGTACATCTGGCCATAGTATATTTTAACACCCCCCCCAAAAAAATTTTTTTATTTTTTATTTTTCTCTTTCTTTCTTTTCTTTTTTTCTTTTTTTTGCACAAACATCTCCAAATATGAAAAAATAATCTAAAACAATATTGGGGGGGAACAGGAAGAAAACATTTGAAATTTTTCATTCTCATGCACAAGAATGAACTCAGCAGATTTATGTTACTATGTCAAAGGCAATATGTGAAAAATGACAATGCCACCAGCTACTGGCACTAGATAATCTCCTGGGATGGTGTCCACTGATACAGGAGAGGGTCCACCAGAGGTCAAGTTACAAAGAATCACTCACACCTGGAGATCTGGATTTTTAATAGATACGAATAAGTGGATCTTTTCTCACCTATATGACAAGCTGTGTGACCTGTTGAAACTCCTTCTTCTGCAGCACTATGAAACAGTTGCTTTCAATTGTTCTTCTCTCCACCTGGTCACTGCAGTGGCGTCTCCATTTTAAGAAAGCACTTAAGCATGAAAGCAGCTCACAAGGAACATCTTTGTCAGAGCGGCAAACTGATTTGACCCCAATTTCCTTTTCATAGGGATAAGTGTCTATTGGAGTTCTGTGAAGGGAAGCTACATAAGTCTTCTCTAACAGAGAATGCTCAGCATCCTTGTCAGCATACAATTCTCATGGTTGGAGTGGGGTTGAGAGATGTCATGCTCTCTACACCAGCACAAAACCAAAATGGGCTTGTAGACTAGCTGTATCGGCACACAGCTTACCTTGTGCTAGGTAGGGGTTTGCAAAGCTCAGAAAAGAAATCTTTGGGGGTGCTATGTTTTTCTTTTCTTTTTCTTTTGAAAACTAGATTGCCTTCTACATCTTTAATTTACAGGTGAACTTATCTCATATATTTAGGAAGTGAGGTATTCACGGCACGAAGATAAATGGTTCCAAAAGTGACATCTGGTACATCTGGCTCTTGGAAAAGATTCAGTTTGGTTTAGAGCCAGTTTGGCTTAGCTTAGTATGCTTGTGTGTGTGCTTTAAAGATGACAAACCTATTTTCAAGGGTCAGATATGATATGAGTATATGAGGACGTTTGAAACAGGAATTTTTCCTCTATATATTGTTTTTCTTTTTTCCATTAACTAGCCCTTATCAACTTGTCTTTTTTTCCCATTGATTAGTCCCTATGTGGGGTTTAAGGGCAAGAGGTTCAAAACTAGTGGGACACCCCTTCAGTCAGAGCTTGATTCTCAGCACCTCTCTCTTTATCTCACTTTTCTTTCTTTTGGAGATTACAATGGGCCCTTGATATCCACTAGCGTTTGGTTCCAGGAACTCTCACCCACCCATGAATACCAAAATACATGGATGCGCAAGTCCCGTTATGTACAATGGTGTAGTAAAATGAAGTCCCTCCCATAACATGGCAGAATCAAAGTTTGCCTTCCGGATTTTTTAATACATATATTTTCAAGTTGTGGTTGGTTGAATCCATGGATAACAGAATCTGTGGATATGGAGGGCCTACTGTACCCACTTGATACATCCATGACACTTTCTAGAATATTTTCCTATTCCAGGAACTTGTGATAGGTGACTTCTGGTTATATCATAGGCCCATTTAACAAACAGAATCCCCCTTCACCTAAGAAATGACACTTTCTTTTGGTTTCATATCTTGCATAGAATCGAGTTCTCCCTTCTGCCTTATTTTAATGGAAGAAACACTCCTTCCCTGTGCTTTTGGTCTCCCCTACCCCCTCCCTTTTGGATACTAGCAATGGATCACTTGCATGTGGTGTTTGGTGCCTTGCATGGTGCTTAACATGCAAAGGCAAGTTCCAGTCTGCATGCTGCTTAATGAATGTTTTTTTTTCCCTTTTCTCTCCCTCCTTGTTATGTGCTTTCAGAAGACAACTATGTGGAAGGTGGGTGCTTTCTACCTTATTTCCCTAAGCTATTTTCTTCCCCTTCCTATTCCTTAGTGTTTTGTCTCCTGGTTAATGTTTGTATGGGTACATCTTGTCCCTAAAGACGGTAAGTTGATTTTCTTCTTTCCTTATGGGAGTGTTGACTTTTGAACAAGGCAGTGTGCTTTGAAATACCCTGTTGTAATCCAAAGAATCTCTTGGTTTCATCGAGGACAGCAGAAGCCATTTTTAACAGGCAGTGCTGTTGTACTGATGATAATTCACAAATGAAAAGAGAGATAGAAGAACGTCAAATATACCTATTTGTGTTGTACAGTCTTATTAATTTGTTGGCCTGATTTACTGGCCGTGTTTGAACATCTGAAATTGGCAACCTTGCCAAACAAGCTAATGATTTACCTTTTTTAATTATGCAGATCTACTAAGGGCTGTTATACCAGGTTACAAATGGTGGCAACAATCCAGTAAACTCCTCTAGATGTGCATAAGGGCACATCCAGCAGAGATTTAACCTACTTTTCCCTTAAAATACTCCTCATGCTGTACTGTAAACAGTTTTGATGGTCTGCTGAAATTAGAAAGCATCTTGTAATTATCAATATCCACCAGTATCTCGACAACTGCTAATCACTGTTTTGTGATATATAATATTTTTTAAAGGGAAAGGCATGGTTGCAAACACACAGTCCAGTTCCAACACAGACAGACTGCTAATTTCATGCCACTCTTTTTTGTGCATTCAATTTTGGAGGGCTTCTTGGAGTTAATGGACGCAAAAAGAATAAAATGGCCAAACTGCACAGAATGGATTCTTTGGTCATTTTCACACTACAGTGTTATAGTGCTGTTATTCCACTTTCAACATCCTGTGGAATTCTGGGTTTTGTAGTTTGCTGAGGCCAAAGAGCCCTCTGGCTGAGAATTCTAAATGCGCTGCCCTGAACTGCAAACCCCAGGATTCCATAGGAGGTTGAAAATGGAATAACAGCACTGTAACACTGTAGTGCAGAAATGGCCTGTGTCTGCATGCTTCTCTGGCCTGTGATTAGTGTCTGGGAGCTTTGTCATGATAGTATGGTTAGAGGTCTCTTACAGTGCCATCAGTCTGTTGCAGACAGACTGTACTAACCTGTTTTGGGAAGGTAGAGGAAGAAAGAATGATCCATCAAGAAAGGGATGGAGGAAATTCCAAATTCATTAACAAAATCCACCACAGTTCAAGACAGTCAAGGATCTGACCACTTGCCAGTTATTAGACTGATGCTAAACATCATATATACCAGTTTCATGTAAGATAGTTGACGTGCCTTAGTTCTCAAGGGTATTAGCATATTCGTTCTCTTTAATGTTACAAACTTAATCATTATTCCATGTGGCATAATAATGCACCCAATTTTGCCCAACTTCCCTTATACAATTAAATGAACTCTAAGATGCAAGAAAGAGAAGATATATATAAAATAAATCTCCCTAATTAAGCCCCCTCCCCAAAAAGCATACACAGAAAACTAGCACATAATCTTCTCCAGCCTGAATGTTGGTAAGTACATTCTTTGTTTGTTGGGGTGTGTATGGGTTTTGTAACAACATATCTGGGCAAACACAGTATGCTATCATTTTGTTGATTACTCACATTTTTAATGGAAATCTCACCAGACTTTTAGACTAGGCTTTCCCAATTTGTGAACCACCAAGTTGAAAAGAATTTGCCCACAAGCTGGTGAGATTTTTCTACTGCCATCTCTGCTTCCCTCTGTGGAGCTGGGAGGAAGGCAGTTTTCCTTTGTGCTACAGGGCCCCCCTAACTGCTCTAGTGGGGTAGGAAGATCCTCCAGAGTAAGGATGCAAATCCTCAACTATTTAATCCTCTCATATGAGAAGTAAAGTAGGTTTCATCCCACTGCAGGAGGAAAGAAATACTCCTTTGGAGTATTCTCCCCATATTTGACTGCCCCAAAGATTTGTGCAGGACTTATTCTGCAGTGAAAAGCAGTGTTTTCTGTGCAGGAAATTTATTTTCTGTGCAGAAAACAAGAAAAAAATTTTTGCACCAAAAGTGTCTTCATCAGCAGAACAATTTCTGCACAAAACTGTGGGATGTTGAACACTAGGAACAAATATGCAAAATTCTCACAGTTCTATTATTTTTCCCAAAGGGATTTTCCTACTGTCAGAAAATGACTTTTTAAAACTTGGGAATGAACAGTCATGAATATTCTTTCCATCTCTATTCCAGAGCAGGTATTTTAATGGTACAGAGAGTAATACAAGGAAGGAAAGAGGGAAAAATTCCTATCACAGCCATGAGTGCAACTCTGGATGCATGTCTTTAGCAGCATGTGTCAATTGTCAATTTATTTTTTCCCAGGCAGCCAACAATTCCAGGATGTTGACTAAAGCCATTTTCGCACTACACTGTTCTAGTGTTATTATTCCACTTTCAACATCCTGTGGAATTCTGGGCCTTGTAGTTTACTGGGAATTCTAAATGCTCCTCCCTAAACTGCAAAACCTTGGATTCCATAGGTTGTTGAAAGTGGAATAAAAGCACTATAACAATGTAGTGTGGGAATGGCCTAAGCCTTCAAGTGGACACCAAACATGTTGTGAAGGTGGCATTTTTTATTTAATTATTTATTTGTATCCCGCCTCTCCATATGGATCGAGGCAGCGAACAACTTACAAATAGCATGTATTTCAAAACATTTCTATACATGCCCCCAACAAGCTGGGTACTCATTTTACCGACCTGCGAAAGGATGGAAGGCTGAGTCAACCTTGGAGCCGGGCAGGATCGAACTCACAACCTTGTGGCTTGCAGTATTGGCATTTAACCACTGCGCCACCAGGGCTCCATTTATACTTGGCATTTCATTAATTACACAGATTTGGGGCTTTCGGAAATATATATATATATATATATATATATATATATATATTGGTAGATGACTTCCCATCCAGAATTTTTGTCACTGTAGTTGATAATCAGATGTATTCTGGAGGAAGACATGGCCATTTACACAAAACTGTGTCAATGGTTTTAATAGAAGGAAATGCCTTCCAAAAGTGCAATAAAGCTGTCAGGAAAGTGTGCTGTGAATCAGCATTTCAGGTGACCTGTCTCACTGTGCTTCCACTGCACTCTGAGCATTTTAATTAAGAACAACTAAGAATTGCCTTGATTAAGCAAGAATTTTCTTAACTGGATTGGCCCTTTGAGGCAAGGGAAGTTGTTTTTTTAAAAAGAAAAAAAAAGAAAAAGAAAAAAAGAACAGACATAGCCTGCTGTTGGCCGTTGAGCCATGGTGAAAGGCGATGTGCGAAGATTAATATAAAAAAATCAGTTCAAAGTATTAATACACAGGTCTATATAAACACACATATATGTATGTATGTATGTTTGTATGTATGTATCAATCTGTTTGGACTTGTCTTTACCATCCCTTGGGATTTTTTGGGATGTTAGACTGTAGGGTAGAGATGGGCCACTTGGGTGGATCTGGTAGCCAATTTTTGTCCTCTTACGCTTTCTGGGGATGTTCCCCAAGAGGATGAAATCTGAAATTGAACAATTTCCACTGCTGGTTTTGAGAAAGTGGCATATATATTCTCCATGTTAAGCAGCATAGGGAGCTGGAAGACAATCTATTTAAAAGGCCATTTTCCATTCCTGCAGCCTTACAGGGGAAGCAGTTCACGCTCCTCTTTTGGCCAATCAAAGGGTCAATCCAAAGGAGTCAGAGGGATCATTGACCTAAATCCAATTGCTAATCCCAGCTAGAGGAAACCCACTGAATCACCTGTTAACTGGTGGGACCATGCTTACAAAAATCTCAATGATTCACTGGGTCTACTTTATTTGGGTTAATGCCCATTGGATTTATGTCACAGTCCATCAAGGCAACCTTGGGGACCACTTATGGCAAGACAGCTGCACTTTTCACACTTTGCTTTAGGAGAAACATTTAACTTAACACATATGTTGTGACCCATTCAAGCATATATGGGAACCCAGCAAAAGTTTATTTATTTTATTTGTGCTGCTCTTATGGGACTGCATAAATAAGAGTACTGAGATTTAAGCCTTCCCTGGACCACAATATATGTTTAAAGAGCTATCTTTGGCTTGATGGTTTTCAAACTACATGCAGAATGAGATTTTGTCAGTTTCCTACTTCCTGGATCAAATGGACAGTAGATAATCTTTCATACGATTCTGAACCCAGTTCAGGAACAGACACACATACATGGAGAGGGAGATATGTACAGAGATATACAGGTATACAGATAAATACAAGTATAATCCGTGTTTATCTTCCATACATTGAATTGTAGCCTCTGTGCATGCAAATAGAGATAGAGTAGTTAAGAAAATCAAGCAGCCGGCAGAATCTACCATTATCAGGAATTATGTTGCCAGGAAGTTCTCCAATGGCACATCATCCTAATGTTGCAGGGACAATCTCTTACTTTCTGTCTTCTCCGTCCTTTCTGCACATTAGATGAGGGAATGTGGCACAGAAAAACAAGATTGTTCTAACAGACACAATACCTAGATTTAATCCAGATGTTTCTTAAATTTAGTTATTTAGAGCATGCCCTCTATTTGACCATCAAGCTCCTAATTCAGAAGAAAAAAAATATCTAATTAGCCAGCTGTGTATACAGTGTAAATGCTCATAGAGCTAGATTTTAAAAAATCTAAGAATACAGTCTTATAGGAATACTCAGGTACCAGCCTTACTGTTCTATCAACTTACTAGATAGAAAATGGATGGTGACTCTCCAGCTTACTTATATACATAGAAGATTTTGAATCAACATAACCACTGCATTTAAGGCAATGAGGTTCATTTGAGCCCTTGCACAAATCTTTTGTTTTATTTCATTAATTTTAATCCAGTGATGGAGAGTAACCCCATAACTTCTTTTGTTTGAAGTTTTGTTCTCTTTTGAAACACACCTTAGCTTGCATTTTCCAAAGGAGTATGCAAGGATTACAGAATTTAAAGGAACCTTTTTTTCTAACACCACCAACGATTCTAGTTCTTGCCACCTTATGGACTTTTTGAGATGCACAAACTGTCTGCTAAATTGTAATGGCTTGTGGCTAAATGCAATAAAGGCTGGAACTGAATTGAATCAAAACCCATAAATTAATATTAAATATCATTTTCAAAATCTCCTTAGGTATGCATAACTTCATTTTTTAAAAGATGCATTAGTGGGCTAGACTGGGGTCCCTGGAAGAGCAACACAGGGACTATAAGATTTTGTGGTCTTCCCTGAGTACAGAAACAGAGGTGCCCCTCAGAGCAGGAGGACTGATCTCACAAATCTCTTACTTACAAATTATTATTATTTTGGATTATATTTATATCTCTCCTGTGCTCCGAAGAGCTCGAGGCAGTATGCATGGCTTTTCCACCCCCATTTCTTCCTCTGAGTTGCCCACATTTCGTACAATAATCTCAAGTTAAATGAGTAGCAAGCTTAACCCAGTGCTGCTGTCGGTCAGAAAAAAAATTGAAGGTAGATCTCCCTTGCAATAATGAAAGTGTTTGTATAAAGGCTTGCGGGCTACCTTCTTTGTTTCTGTTTGAGGAGACCCACAACTTTGAGAGGACCCATACAATTAGATGTTACAATGTACGTTCATCCAACAATCACATTATATTTTGATGTTATCAGAGGACCTTGTGTCTTAGGCCATTTCCTCATGATGGGTTGTCCCACTTTGGGGACAGATGGCAGCGGTTGGATGGTCGTGCTTCTGCATGGTGTTGCTGCCAGCCTGCTGCCATCCCATCCCCATGCATCATGCTCATGGGGTATTCGCTAAATAAGCAAAATCTCTTTAGCGCCCATCATCGTGCAACACTCCAATCCCTACCTGTCCTGCAGAAGGGCAAGAAGTACAATGGCAATGCTTTCCTCCCCAGTGCAGCCTAGGAAATGTCCAGCTACACTGTGGAATGAAGAGGCGAGGCCATCATGCTCCCTTCCACAGGGAGCTGGTCCTGTGCAGAGGGGAGTGTTCCTGTCAATCTCCCTTCCCTGCTCGGACTGTGATAGGATGACTCGCAAGAGCTCCATCATTTAGAAGTGGCCTTAGAGAACCTTGTATATACAGTTTTTGCTCCTAAAGACAGCTTTACATTTGCATAGGAAAGGAACTGGAAATTACTACAAATTACTACTACTACAACAATTACTACTCAAAATGTTTCAATCCAAGCCAGAAGTGGGAGGAGTTCCACTCAGCTTATTAGGACATCTTTGTGAGCAAATATGTTTAGGATTGAATTGTGGTTCTGAAATCCACCCTGCTTTGAGGTGAGATCCTCAGGATATATCAAAACTTACTTCTGAATATGTACATGGAGGTGGACTCCATCCTTACCTTCTCTAAACCATGTAGAAATTAAACTTACCATTGAGCAGCGAATATAGGATGAGTATTTAAATAAAACATGCAAGATAGGCCACTAGTTGAAAAGGAGGCCAATCTTGGATTGTCCGTACATTACATTCAGAAGGGATACCTTATGCTGTGAACACTTGCTATATTATTGAAAAAATTCTTTCTTCAGGCATTTGATAACGTGAAGCTATATGTTTCAAATGTGGATTCTTTGCCTTTGACATTCCTCTTTCTCAGGAATCCTTGTTATATGTCTCATGTGTGCACCTGATATTCCATGTGAATGATATATATCTCAGGGTATTATTTTAGATTTTTATCTTCCAATGAAAGCAAACATACTCTATTGCACACCTTCTTTGTGTGAACCAATATTTTAAAAAATGCATTTCCCCCCCAGAAGAACGGAAGTACATTTTTCATTTTGTTTCTAAATGATGTCTTCAGGGATTTTTTTTCCCCCTAAAGTTAATTGCCGTTACTACTGGCTCCTAAAGTCAAATTAAAAATCTGCTTAAAGGGACATAAGAAGAAATGTCTCAGATTTATTTTAGAGGAAACTGCGTCACTTCTTTTGCTCTTATTTGGCTAATTATTTTTAATGATTTGGATAACTTGATTTACATAGAATAATTTCAGTTGCAGGTCTCAACAATTTTTTTTTTTAAAAAAGAAAAGCCCTAATTGAGAAATGGATTTCAATCTCAGTGTGCTTTAAAGTGCCATCCATGGTAAACTGGAGAAGGTGCTCAATGCCAAGAGGTTGTGTGATTTCTTGCTAAGCTCCAATTTATGCTGTTATATTTCTCCACTGCCTAATAAGTTGGATACTCAGGACTAAACTTTATTCTGTTGAAACATTTCACACAAATAAGGAGACATCCCTTGCATTATCATTTCAATGTGACCAAGGAATTCTTTTATTTAATTATTTGAAATGCTCATTTTCAATGAGGGGAAAAAGATCAGACCCAGCCCATTCTTCAGGTTGTGGACAGAATTCTAGCTTAGAAAGGGGGAGGATGAAACTGCTTGACAGCTGGAGGACGAAATGTCCTCGTAGGGAAATGATGTGATCAACATGTTTCCAAGATTAAGATCAAAACATTCCGGGAATTCATTCACCTTGAAATTGTCTTATTATTATTTTTTGTCTTCAGCCCAAGTTTAATACTTAGGAAAGAAATTGGACAGCACAACTTTATTTCGTGTTAGAACAGCAGCCCAACTGCCCATTTGCCCCACTCCCACCTCCAAAAGCATTCCAACCAGTGGTTGAAAAATGCTGTTTTAATTTCCCAATGTAATGCAGACATCTCACAGGAGACATATGCCTGTTGCAAAAAAAGAGAAAAAAAGAAAAAAAAATTGTCACTGTGACGATACCACCTTCCCATGCACCCTTGTTCATTGCTGACTGTGCTCTTGTTTCCCTTTAAGGTCTGGCGCACTTGATGATGGGCGACCAAGGTATGGGTTCTGCTCCTTTTCCACTCTGCTTTCATTGTTTTCTTCTCCTTATTTGTTTTTGTTTTTCTTTCTTTTCATTTTTTTTTTCTCTGTAGCTGCTTCAAAATCCATCACAGCAAATGATAGCCAAATGCTTGTGACATGTCTTGGGCTGCAAATAAGCACATAATCTTAGTCATGTTTTTCTTTCTTTCTTTTGTTGTTGTCATGTGTATCTTTCTCTCTAGATATATATATATAATATATGAATAGCTCTATCTATGTACTGCTGGTTTTGTTTGTTTTGTTGCCCAGATCTTTTGTTCTACTTTTCAACTGTCTCCCCTACCTTTACTTGTAATATAATAAGAACAGTTAAAAGGGGGTGGGTGGGGTGGTGGTGAAAGAGCTAAGAATCTGACTGGGAAATGGCCATGTGTTCGAAACACGAACATGAACAAAACCAAAATGCACTCCCCAGATCGATTGTGAGTTTGTGCCTCAAAACTTGAGTTTGTGCCCAGAAAAATAAATAAATAAAGATGAAGAAGAATCCTGCTTTGCATTAATGCATGGCTGTTTGGAAAATGCAGAAAGCACTTGCTCCTGGCTTCCGGAATGCTAAGACCACATTTTGCAATGTGATGAAATCAGTGGTGTTTCCCCATCACCCCATGTAACCCCTTCCCCCTTAGTCAGTGTTCATGTCACTTCTGTGTCACTCATCTGAAAATGAAGCATGAGTTTCTTCTGTCTTTTACTTGCATGGCCCTGGAGATTGGAAAGCAACAATTCTTAACATGCAATCCCAACAGCATCTCCATTTATCTTCAATGTTTCATTGCTTTGTCTCTTCTCATATTTTCTGGATTCTGTGACAACATTTGCATTTGCACACACATGACTCTTACTGTTGTTTCTCTTCTTTCTTCTCTCTTTTGTCTGGCAATGCTTTCTTCATGGAACCATTTCACCAAATCCATAGGTAAAAGTAAAGGTATTACATTATTTTCTTCCTTCCTACCTAATCCTCTTTTCTGTTGAATGCCACCTATATACTTTAAAGTATGTCAGAGTGGTGCTAATATATGTATTTAGTGTTGGTGCACTGTGGTGATGGGAGGTAGGTACGTAGTAAAATATTTCATGGAAGTCAAGGTAAGGAATAAAAAAAAATGAAAGCATGGTAGATTCTTCTATCTGGACTTACAGACTGAACACTGCTCTTCTAATTGGTTAAAGGAAAGTGTGAATGTATTGTATAGAAATAATATTATTGCTATGGTATGCAATGCTTTGTTGTACCACTATTATGCTTTGTACAGAATGCATAGGTGGCATGTTCCTTTGTCGGTGATTTTGCAAATTATGTGCCATACACGTAAGAGAGGCAAAAGGAGAGAACAGAACCTGGCAGTAGTGTAAAGCAACGGTTAGCTAGCAGTAGCCAGCAGCTCTGAGGAGGTGTATCTTCTATTTGGTCTTGGAAATGTTTAACAAATGAAAATGTATGGTGCAGACAGACTCAGAAGGGGGGAAGGAGTAGCTATGACACTGGGAGGCTTTTCCAGGATTAAAGGAGCAGCCTGGAAGAACTATCTGAGGCAGGCGTTGGAGGAGGGAAGATGTCCTCAAGCCACCTTCTGAGGTATGGATTCTGTTCTCAATGCCCTGCAAAATGTAAATTGAATCTGTCAGAGGCAGCCGCAAGCACAGTGCCACCAGATAGTAACATTCTGGAGAAGCTTGATCCAGGGCCAGCTGCAGAAACGTGTAAGTCTGAGTAACCAACAGAGCTAAATACTGCCACAGGAGCTCAGCAACCCTTATATCTTTGATGTTGTTAGTTTCTGCATGCCCAAAACGTGTGTGTGTGGTGGGGGAAGGGGATACGAGAACCAGCAGAGGTTTTTAAAATTGTTCATCTTTCAATTTGGTGTCTTATGATTGTGTGTATGTGAATATTACCTTTGGTGCAAGACCAAATCAGTCCAGGAATCTCTTGCAGCCTGGGTAAGTCTCAAACTAATTTCACACAATAGTGTTGTTGAAAAGTAAAATCTGATCAAATCTCTTTTCTCCTACTGATTGGAATGGGAAAATGAAACATTGCTGAAGTCAGTAGGACTTTTAAAAGTGTTCATTTTTGGCTTAACATGCTAAAGTGCACCCCTCCCCCTGTCTTTGTTAGAAGGAAAACTGTTTTTCTCTATTTAATTTTTTTTTTTGGCATGGAATGTTCAGTTATTCTCCACATTGCATTTCACTAGGTGTATTATGAACCACCAATCAATTCCATATTTCTTATTTCAAGTGTTGTATGCTATAGGGAAGCTCATTCATGGTACTCTTTCACCTTCTGAATCCCACCGAACAGTGAATTCTAGACATTTAGGGCCTTTCCCCACACCCAGAACTTGTGCCTATTATAAAGCTTTTAAGATTATTACACTACTTTAGTGCCTTGAAATATCATTGACACAAAAGTTTAAATGGTAGCTGTATATCTCCATTGAGTCTGTGTGATAATACACTTGGAATACAAATAGGATGCTAATTTTGACACCTAAAGTGCCATGAGAGTTGTTGAAAGCGACTTCTTCTGCACACTTATGATAACAACAAAAAAGTGGGGGACTGGGGAGAGAAAGAAATAGTGGCATCTGTATTCTTGATTCACCCTCCCCTCCCCATAGTCTCTTAAGGAAAAAAAACCTTTCCCAATCAATATGTATATATATTTCTTGCATCATGTTCGTTGTTTTGTACAAATTGTAGGAAATTGTCAGCACTACGTCCTCAGAGTTGTTGGCATGGATGGGACAAAATTAAGACTTCTTCACAGGATCTGTATGTAGAAGATCTACATTGAAATGGAGGAGCTGGATGGCCCCATCACTCCCAGTCTGGTATCATCCATACTACTGCTCCCTGACCCCTTTATGTTGCTGTGTATAATATGGATATCTGTAAAGGAGTGCCTAATATTCTGCAGTTCTCCCAATCTGACTTGGACAGTCCTAATGAGTCCTCCACCACCCCCACTTTTGAACTGCATTTAGAATGCCCCAGTTTCTCTCTTCTCCTCCTGCTTTCCTCTTTTGTTTTCAGCTTACTTCAGTTGCTGCAAACCGAGTTCCAATTGCAAAAGTGGTTTGCTCTCAGTTAACTCAGCAGAGGGGACAGCAGAGAAGAGGACGAAACGTTGCTCTTCCCAGTACAAAATGCTGCAGTCTTTCCTAGCTTACTCTACTTTATCTTTACCCTATTCTGATGTTGTTTGGTCACATACATCCTGGTTTTCAGCTGAGAAATATTGGAGGGTATGCCACATGCTGGCAGTCAGCTAAACATGTCAGGGTGCTGCACCATGTAACCCTGAGCCCTCCAGGAGATTGCATGGAATGCCTATTCACATTCAGAATGGAAATAGGTGCTCTGAGGTCCAATGTAAGTGTTTAATGGGCAGATAGATCGATAGTGGGTTCAATGTTGGGTCAAAGCTAACAGCACAGCCTCATTCCCTCTTGTCTAAATGTACCTTCTAATTGGAGATAACCAGTAAAGAGAGTTTGGGTCAAGTGCTCAGACTTCTGGTCAACACTGATTCCAATGAGCTTAACTTAGAGAAGATTTTGTCCTTGTAATCATACACTAAATATATCTCATAAAGTCTTTTCCTAGTGTAAAATCAGCCATACCACTCATCCAGCACATTTTGTTAAAGCTTAATGAAGTTTCTGTGAGGGAAACAGAAAGCAGTATTATGTCTTGATACTTAAACTAATTATCCGAAGTCTATAGTTACTAGAAATGTCAGGCTGAAAGCTACACAGAGAATTGCTCTCATTTTGGTATCAAATAAAGATATGAATCATGATCCTGTTAAAATAGCCCAGGAGTGTCACTTTCAATTTGACTGGTCCATTTTTTAATGACACTTTGCTCCTTTGCTCATGTTCATTCCTTTGATATGGAAGTAGGTGATGCAGAGAATTATTGACAATGTATATTACATGCAAATTGTGACAGTGAATGGAAGTAAAAATGGGGAATGTGTGATATATATGACTATATAGTAAAAGAGGAACTAGGTGTGTGACAGAGTAAAAGCTCTTCTTGTTTCTTTCAGCCAACCAGCACTGGCTGATACTGCCCAAGAACTAGTTTGCATGTGTTCAGTATCACCTGATACATTCTGTTGCCAGCTTTTTCCCATAGTAATAGGGCTGAATCCGACATATATTTGCATCCTTTGCAATCTTTCCTTCTCATTACTCGATTAACATGCCAGTATCTGAGATGTCTCCGTTGAAAAACATGATTTGAGCTGACATTAGGCAACATGGAATAGCTCTATCTGTGGCAATGAGTCTTCTGATGTGATCTGCAGGTGACCACTAGATGTTGCTTTCTATATGTATCAGTGAAATCACTTTTAAAATATTTTGGAGATGAAGCAAATCTGTGAGCAGATTTTGTGCAACTTTAGTTTGCACAACCCAGCATGCTTGATATACTAATGTTTGTTACATTTAGCATTGATGTTTTGGACCCTCCTATAGGAGTTTGACATAGTTGCGGGGGGATGGATTTTCATTTAACATGAGTAACAATGAAACAAATGCACATTCTACCTCATTTTTAATTTATTTCTATGAGGAACAAAATGAAAATGTAGAGATGAATGGGAGAAACCAGTGACAAAAATCATTTCTCCTATTTGTTTTTTACCCATAGGAGGGAGAAATGGATGTGAAATCACTCAAAGCTGACAAGAAGTATTGCACTGCATTGATAGCAAATTGATTTGATATTTGTTGTTATCTCCAAGGAACACTCTTTAAGGAGAAAGTTCTTGGATTGCTCTGAAAGTGATGAGACAAGAAAACTCCAAACCTGAAGCTTTCAACAATGGGGAGCTTAGAGGACGAAACACCCCTCATTTTACTGATTCTAAAATAAAGACATTTTGTCCAGTCTATTTGGGTGGTTTGAGATTGTAGTGTAACACCTTAAAACGTTCTGCCAAAGTTATATAGTCAGCAGAAATGAAACTGAGTCTTTGTGGTAATCAGCATGGAAACTAGATGAGGAGAAATAATAATAATAATAAAAAAAGAAACAGTAATGTAAAAAAAATATTTTACAGTAATGAATGGGAAAGGAAATGTATGGGGTTGAAATAAATGAAAAGAAAAGAAAAATGAAAGGAAACATGTTCAAGTGCTTCTCTCTTGGTTGCAATGCCAACTTAGCACAGTGCTCAATGCTGCCATTGCACTGGCATAACATTTAGGAGGCTCCAATCCAAAGATTATTTCAGCAGTGCAGGGTATGTAAATGCCTTCTGGCCCTCCAAGTATTGATGGAATTCAACACCCATCAAATCCAGCTGCCATAGCTGGGGATGAGCAGTGTTGGAACTTGGAAGTCCAAGAACTTCTCAAAGGCACTGCTTCAAGGTGAGGCTGCTCCTAGTGACACTGGTCTCTCAGGAAAAATGGAAAGAGATGAGCTTGAAGCTGAGATTTAGTCATGTAGTCATTCTATATGGACTTTACTTACCATATGATCATGCAGTGCCATGTGAGTCATCGTGTGGGGGTTAAGTATCCAAAGAGGAAAACTAGATTATTCAGAGGCCAAAACTGGGAATGTTAGTATAGGAAGAGTACCTATTTCAAACCGGTATATGAATTTTAGCTCCATCCCTTAATACCTGTGACCTATTTTAATTTATTCTGACATTTAAATGACTAGTCTGAAAACTGATTGGAGAAGTGGTTTGAAATGAAAAGCCATATTATATAGCAAAATGAATTTTTTAAAAGCAACTCAATAGAAATACAATTAAATGCAGCCCAATACAAATCACATTGACTACGTTCTTGGAGTGCTAAATTAACACCAAAAGTTACAAGGGGCATAGATCTGCATAACTCTCAGGGGTACAACAGCACCAATCCACGAGCATTTCCAAGTCTGCCATTTGTCTCCAGCTTTTACAACTTCTGCTCTCTGTCCACCTCCTTTCTGCCAATGTTAATTGATAATATGATCTACTATATCAGAAATTTGTGCTTTATTTCTCTCTTCTTGCATCGTACTAACACACACATGATCCAATCTTTTTCTCCTCACACAGTGTTGTTTGGTATCTTAAGCTTGTATTAGTTATTGGTAAATCACTACACTTCATGGTGAAATAGCTGTAGCCACTACAGCATGGTGGCACAAAGAAAATCATCCCTGTTTGAAGGAAATATGATGAGTGATTCCTCCTTTGTCTTCATGTCTTCATCGCTATCTGGTGTTTCTGCATCATCTTGCTGTCCAGCCTTCCAGTTCCTCAGTTTTCAATGTTTTTATCCACCATGTTCCTTTTAGCTTACCAAGCACTACTCTTTCCTTCCCTACCCTCGTACCTGGAAGACAGTCTTTTTCTGATCTTTGGGAAGTCCTCCTCCCCAATATTGCTTCTTTCATCAACCACTTTTTTTTTATCTAACAATTTTATCAAGCTTCTTTCACTTCTACTATCTTGCAAAGACTCAGCCGTGCTAGTCCAAATCAGTATGCAAGGGGATCTTGAAGTACCTTTGAAACTGAAAGAAAGAAGTTAGTAGCATGAGCTTCTGTAGACTTACGTCTGCTTCATTAGATGCATGGAGCAAGGTGCTGAGGAACCTTTCTTTCTCATTCTTCTTTGTCATTCTACTGCCAGCTTTGCACGAGGGCTGCATTCACAAACAAGCATTTCCTCTTTGAAAGGGAAATACCAGGGGAAATATTTTCTGTTTGACACTCATCTTAAGCAAAAACACGGTAAAATTGCCCCTGGAGTATTTTGAATAATAATAAAAAGTTAAATGATGATGATGATGATGATGTTTCAAGAGTGAGGGGATGGAGGGGTGATCCTCTGAGGACCAGTGTGAAATGTGTGCAACCACTAGAACATGTATAGTTGCCCACCCCTATACTAAATTATCAGATAGTGGCCATGGCCAGATGTAGGGTAGAGGACTTCTCACTTGCAGTGCTCATGCTATGGAATTTACTCCTTTGGGAGGTGCCTCTGGCTCTTTCCTTATTATCTTTTCATCAGTTATGAACCCCATCCTGTTTTAGATTACAGGGCTAATTGGCCAAGATAGTCAAGGGCCAGCTAAGCCAACAGTAAGGTAGCTGAAGCTGTATTAAATCAAACTCTGTCCCAGACCAGGGGTGTTGGCAATTACTTAGAGCTTCTGTCATCCTGTGACTGTGTTTCTGGGCTATTGGAGATTTGGATCGGCTGTAATTCAACTTCTCTGTTTTCCCGTTCCTGGTCTAGCCTTTTTTTTTTTTTTTCTTCTTCTGCTACCAGATCCTAGCCAACACTACAGAGCACTGTTTCTTTGGAAGATCTCTGAGATCAACTGGGAAAGTGGATTCTGCTGGCTTATCTTTGAGCTGGGATTTCCAATTTGCCTTCAGTATTGGTTAATCTCCCTCAATCCACTTCAATTCATTTAGTATTCATAAGGTTTTTTTGTTTTGCTGCAGATTCCATTCATCATTTATATTTTCTCGACTGTTTCAAACATTTCACTCATGTGAGTAGTTTTTACTTGGTTTTTAATTGTGCCTTTCTTTGTAATATATTGCTTTGAGGGTCCTTTTTGTGGAAAAAGTAGCTTATACATGTTAATATAAATAAATAAAATCAATTTGAGGCAGCTTAACAACTATTCAGTCAAACAGCATTAAAATCTTACTATAGTCACAAAAAGAAAAATAACAGATAAAAAATGTCCACGTATAATTAAATTGCAGATGTAACGTTTCGAATGAATGGCTCAAATCCCAGCAAAAGAAGAAAAAAAAAGACTGAAAATAATCAGTGAAGAACAACTAGGGAAACAGAGAGACAAATCTAAACACCAGAAATCTAGTTAAATAAAGCACAGTTTTCCCATTGCGTGCAAGAAAGTAAAGAAGGTACCTAACCGATCTCCCTTGGGAGAAAGTGTTAGTGGCAGAGCAACAAACCACTGAAAGGATTTATCTTAATGATCCCTTCCTGAAAGAGACATTTGGAGAGGTGACCTCAGTTACCTGGCAGGTAAGTTCATGAAGGATCAAACAATCTGTCATTTATCTTTGTCTCAGATCTCACAGGCCAATCCGAAGCTAGAGAGGTTGTATCTTTAAATAAAGGAGAATTAGGACGATTTTTCAGTTGCAGTATTCCTACTATGTGAGTCACTGCAGATGTGGACAATTCATCAAATCAAAGTGAGACAGCAA